>SCLF01070323.1:0-11528 GCA_004367975.1 Mesochordaeus erythrocephalus
GTATGAGTGGTTGTCATTTGGTCGAATATTAATTTTCGTTTTATTCAAACAGTTCACCTATTAATATTGAGAGCTAGGTGTGATTTGGTGTGATCCCGATTCGAACAACAAATTTCCGGTTATTAGCCTCCACTTCCGGTGCCACTTTCGGTCTAAAAGTACGTTTTAAGAAAACCGGGAAGGCAGTTTATGGGAGGGGTCCTGGGGGTCAAAATTCGACATAGCACCGCTAAATAGAAGTTATGAGCTGTTTAACGAAAATGTGTGCCGAGCGACACACATCCCTGCGTACGGTTTAAGGTAAACCAGTGTTAGAGAGAGAGGGAGAGATAGTGCACGGAAAAAAGCGAGCACATTTATTACAAAGAACACAGCTATTCTCCTTTTAACTAGTACGTTTGCATGAAACGCGAGAGAAAGCAGTCCTATGACGCACGCTTGTCATACATATCACCCTCCCCCTTTTTTGCCAGGAAGCAACTGATCGAGACTTAGTGGGTCTGATAGAGTTTTTTCTTGCGGTTCATAATCTGTTCCTAGATTATCCGAAATTATATCGGTCGTAAAGTTAACCCCCCTAAATTAAAATCCTGAAAATACCTTTTTCTGAAAACTCATGGGTGTATAGGAGTCCACCGCACTAAACCGCATCAGACCGAGTAGGCCTCAGGACATCCAATAAAAGCATTGAAAACGTACTCTGATTATTCGTTTTAGACTTATGGACCTCGAAAATCACATTTTCAAAATAGACAAAATTGACCCCGACCGTCCCAAAACATTAGTTATTATGTAGCTATTTCGAACAAAATTTTTAATCAACATACTTTGAGACCCTGGCATGTTTTCTAAATCATAACCAATCGAAAAGTGAAAAATTTGCGATTTCGTAACCTTTTGAAAATTTGTGTTTTAGAAATTACATTTTTGTACTATAACTAAGTAACGTGTTAACAATTCGGAGTCAGTCCTATGAGAATAATTCGATCAGGAGTCATGGCGCGTCGAATACGCCCACTTTCGAGCAAATCTGACATAGTTCCCGAAATCACACTCTTTACATCCAGTGGCTATAACCACATAACCGGTTAGGAATTCGGTGTCGACCGCTTGAGAAAAAAATGTTGCGGGCATCCGTGCACGTTCAACGAGACTAATGTTGGGGGAATCAGTCACTTTAAAAAAATGTGGAATTTTGTAATTGCTATACGAGCAATAACGAACAATTATCAAATAATTCCAAATGATTATTAATAATTGAAAATAATGCATATATGTTATTAAGCTATGTACGCTGATATCTTTTTTTTATTGTTAGGTATATTATTTGATCGAGACAATATTGCTTGAATGAAATTTCACGTGATAACCCTTTACCTTCAGATTTTCATATTTTAACGGTAATCAATATTCATCTAATTTTAACACCGTTATATAGTCAGATAGCACAGTTTCCCTCGACCAAATTTTGAACGGAAAATATATGTCTCTAAAATATATCTGCAGTATATTTCGCTTGGGTATCCACCCGTGACTGCGGATTTTGTTTTAAAATGTACAACTTTAATTAGTGTATTAGCCGGAAAACTCAATATGCTCTCTATTTCTTGTTCATATGATCTACAGATACTTGATCTAATTACAAACAATAAGTCCAAAAGTTAACTAGATAATTACAGACATTCACTTCAAACTGTAGAAGTCAATTACCCTATTCCGGTATCCAGACTCCACTTCCGGTCTGATAATACGATGAAACAAAAATACGGGTAGAGGTTTATGGTTATCTTTTGGTATCAAATTCGGCATAGCACCATCCTAATTGAAGAAGTGGACTTCAGCTTATGGGTAATAATCCTTGCTTTAATGTTAACGAACATTTTCTAGTGATGACGTCACTTTCAAAAAGCGATTTATGATTTGTCTTCCAACAACCAATCATCGGCGTATTTGCTTGACAAAAAAGAAAATAACACGGATGCAGTGTCAATTAACACATATGTATACGGTTGAAAAGACCCAGCTTTAGGGCGAACTGCAATCAAGATAGAGGACGATAACATAAGTACAAGAGAACAAGTCAACGAAGTCAGGAACGGAATGATCTATTACCCCATTAATTACGTAATAATATTGTCAAATGTTTTTGTTATGCTTTGTTTATGAATTTTGAACATAACTACTAAAAAATACATAATTATTTTTGTCGATCGTTATTTTGGTGGTCGGTTAGATTGGTTACATTTCAAATTATTTTTTTATTATTCCAGCTACATTCATAATGTATATTTGGACCGCAATTGTCTCATTACATGAATAATGTGGACCGCAAGAAGTGTATTTGTTCAAGATAAAGGTGCCCTGCTGTGTGTCAATGGTGGAGTTCCATGCTCAATTATGTAATATTATCTTCGAGATTTGATTGGTCATCCAATGGAAATACGAATCCTGGTTAGTAGTGTCTTATTTTGTTTTTCAACCAAATACAGTGGTCACCCCGATACTGTCCGAACGTAGACGAAATTTCCGTCTAGTTCATCTTCGATGCTCGATGTCACCTATTAATCGTATATTGACGCGCTATTGATTACCATCAATGAAATGACTTTTGTTTCGTCCACCTAGAATTACCGCACGCCTCTTCAAATCGGACAATTTTAGGGCAACCACTGTATTTGGTTGCTAACGCTTAGTAAACATTGACATTCTGCGGTAATGACTCCGTTTTGGCAACATTTTACCCCGATGTGAATGTATACTAAAATCAAATGGTCGTACTGCACAGATAGATTGAATTACACTATTTATTACCCTTTCTCAAAAAGCATGAAAACAACGTGTTTATCATTAACAAATGCTAAACACGTCATTTTCATGCTTTTTAGACGAAGGTCAGCAACATTGGAGCTCTGTGGCTGCGGTTTTTTTTTTGTGCTAAGCTATTTTAATCGCTCTACGTCAAACTCAATTTTGTAGCGATCGGGGCCGCTTTGGTGTCACCACTTTACATAAATATAAATCGTTGTCCCCCATACCATACGTTAAACTTTTATGGATGTATTCTACCTATAGAATGGAATATACTCAATATTTCAAATTCGTATGCGGCTGGAGTTACAGATAAATATGTGCCCGACCAATTCAAATTCCAAATTCTGGGGGAAATATTGTAGCTATTATATCTTGAACTAATAAATAAAAACCACGTTGCTCCAGTTGTTTTACAAGAGGGTCAGGTCCCCTTTGAATCTCCGTAGTGTGTTAAGAATTCGAGGTCCATACCTCTTTGGAGAAAATTATACCTGACATGATGACGTATCAAAATGGCCCAGGGATGGTATAAATACCCGGATCTAAATTCGCGATATCTATCTTTACACATAGTTGCTTTGATTGAAAACCGCGCTAACTATTTTAACTCGTATACACTAAAAAGTCTCAATTACTCAAACATTCAGTGTATACGAGTTAAATTCTTTTTGTCAACGCTTCCGTTCTCGTCATGTTCTAATCAAAGTGCAAAGAATTCGCAACTACACGGCCAGGTATATCGTGTATATCATGTTCCCAGAAGCTATAGAAACATTATCCGTGTATAAACCGTGAAAATATAATATAATGTTGATAATTTGAAGTCATTTTTTTGGCCAGTAACCTGAATAAAAGGGGCGACTAAAACCGAGGTATAAAAATTTACATTTAGTATATCCCGGGAAAAATTTGCGTCGAGATAAAATCTGCTTCAAGCTGCTCCCAAGAAGAAACAAAACCGGAAACTTCGCTATTGCTTCGAATCAATCTGAATTACGATTTAACGAGAATGCATCCGTTGAAGCTGAAAAAAAACAATTGAAGGTAACCGGCCTCAACATTATTCCGTAAAATACTTTTACTAATTTATATGTTCAAATCATTAATGATTTAATTCTAAATGTTGAATTCAACGTATTTAGCATGGACTTCAATTTCGGATTTAAAATGCAAAAAACTTACTTCATCATGGATACCCTAATATAAGCGCAATTAAATACATTTTGTCTTGTAGCCATCGAGCTGCCGAAACTCTTTCATGTGTGGGTAGCGTGCAGCGTCATGATTGGCTGAAAACCACCGTCACGTGTCTAGAATTTTTCAAATAATTTGAATATCCATATTCAAGATTTGACTATAGAGTTGGACTCATTTTTCGTTTATTTTATGTGAATAATTTCGTGATTTTGAGAATTAAACTGCCAATCAAGGCGCTGCACACTACCCTCATCAAAGGTAATATGTAATTAGTTGTAAATTACAAGATAATTTATGTCAACAAAAATATAAATGAATAACTAAATTCTCTGCATTACTTAAACTCCTGTGAATCGTTCTGGAACATGACCCTCGTGGACCGTTATTCTAGAAATGTTCGTTTAACTTTAATTCAAATATTTAGAATTCAAAAATGACGACCAAAATTAACGTAATTTATGAAGACGCATAACCTTTGCGTATAAAATTATTCGTCAGATATATTTTATATCTCTCAGGCATCCTTTTTGACCTATATACCTCAGGCACCTTTTTGACCACTTTCTGTCACTCAAATTTGTCCTGTCAATACCGTTTGTAGAATTAAAAATAATTGTTTGTTAATTAGTTTGACACGTCTCGGCGAGGGTGAGACTACCTTCAAATCCTACCATTTACATTATATTCTATTTAAAATCAAGCTGTGTGTGCCATTCAGAATGCATGTACAATACTTTGTAGTCAATACCAGAGAATTCTGACCATTTTGGATGAATATTACACCGTTTTAAATACATTTAGTATACACTTTGGTTCGTGGTAGAGATACAATATGCATTTGCCCGTCAGTATTCCAGGATAACCTAGGTGGAGGTAAATAAAATTTTGACGTGATCTTGTCACTTTTTTGAACATTTGAAAATCCATTTTTGGGCTATAACTGAGTAACGTGTTAACAATTCAGGGTCGGTACATTGAGAATAATTGCAGCTGGAGTCATAATGCGTCAAATAAGCCCTCTTTCGAGTCAATCGGCCATAGTATCCGAAACACCATTTTAACTTCTTGTACCTATAACTACATAACGGGTTAGGATATGTGGTCGATCACTTGAGAGGAATTTACTGACATCCGTACGCGTCAGATAATACCAATTTTGGTGGAAATCGGACAATTTTATATGTACTTGCGGTGATAACATTATTTCGCTTGAGATTAACAAAAGTAATTGACGCTATTCTGGAAATCATTAATGGGTTTCGCTTTGAAGGCTCTGTTTGTTCAACTTATTGCGAATCGATAAAATCAAGCCTTCGCTAAACCGATAAGATCTATCTTTCGGCTTGACTCTAATTATTTATCGATTTACATCATGACGAATTTTCGATGGAAAATGTAGAATTTTCAATTTTTAGGGTCATATACGGTCAACATTATTGATCGTTAGGTTTTCTAAAATATGCGCAGTAAAATTCTAGGCGGGAATTCTGCTTAACGTTTTCCTACCTAAGACAGTGTTAATTCCTAAGGCAACAATTTGGTGTGATTCGCGATTCAAAATAATCAATTTCCGGTTTTCAGCTGTCACTTCCGGCGGCACCTCCGGTCTATTAATAGCCTCAAAAAATCCGGCGTCCAATTTGGGAGGGGGGTTCAATCAGACATTCAACCAGGTCCAGGGCCCCAAAAACACTAAAAACGGGCTCCGTGACAAAAATGTTCAAAAAGGTGCCTGGGAGTTATACTTCTTTGCATGTGTACCGCTTTTTTACACTTTTGAAGAGTGTCCCGCTTTTTGTCAATTCATGACCTGGTCACACTACTCCTAGTCAGTTAGATAGGACCATTGGTTTTAACAGGGCGTCCCGGAGTCGCCTATTAGAAATATATACCCGCACGCTGCACGAATGGTTCTACCCACACGCTGCAATCTGTGCCGTTTGAGACACTCTCGTGAAACTAGAAATTTCAGTTCTATATCTCCATTCTGGTGTTGTCGATTAGGGTATAATTGCTATTTTGGATAATCAATTTTCTATACAGTTATTAACACTTAAACTGTTTTTGGTCAAAGTAGCTCATTCTAGATCTTCTTCCGATTATCGCCCTCTTCCTCTGTACCAAACGGGGGCGTATTCTGCTTACGCACATTTAGGATTGATTTGGTCCCGAATTTCCCTATAAGTATCGACCCTTTATCAGAATTCGTTTATTTTGCCTCATATTGTTCGCCTCATGTCCCTCTACCCCGAACCAAATCTGTGTTCTGAATACGCATTTTGTTAATAGTATGTGTATCAAGATTGATAAGCCACACCACTCATATACCGAAACAAAAATCATACTAATTCTCTAATATTTCTTGTTTCACGCAAAATAAATTTTCGTTTCTTTCAAAAAGTTTACGTATTTATATTGAAAGCTACGTATCATTATAATCATAATAAATATCGATAGAGAAGTATTTACCAGTTTTTTTATCATTTTAGGATTTTTCGTTTTCTGCGTTCACTTCCGGTCAAAATTCATGATCGAACGTTATCCGAATGTATGCGCATGCAAATTTGTTAAAGTAGCACTGCACAATGTTTTCCAAACTAATACACAGCTGTCTTGAATGAAAACAAAACTGCATTTCCTAATTATTTGTAGGTACTTAAGTTTTTTAAAGATACTTTTCCACTAAAGGTCGTCTCGGGCAACAATTTGGTGTGATTCCCGATTCCAAAAATTCTGGTTTTCAGCCTCCACTTCTGGTGTTACTTCCGGCCTCAAAGTACGTTTAAAATACGGGAAAATATTTAGGTAGGGTGTTGGATAGCACATCGGGCGTAGCACCACTCTAACAGAAATTGTGGTCCGATTAATTTAAATCTGCCAAAATTGTCAAAAAATGACGACATTTCGGATAATTTTGACCAAAATTAAAGGCGAGTAGCTTCGATCTCCAAAATAAGCAATTTAGTTATTATTAAAATATTAGATTAGGGTATAGAGGCATTGACCATAAATACATTTCAACCGATTTTCTTCAAAGTCGTACTGCTTTTACCCGTCGCTATTACTCGTGAACACTAGGTGGAGGTAAAATAAAGCTTTCAGGCTAGGTGTATCCGGACACCTGGGAATACGGTTTTAAATAGGTTTTGTAAATAAAGCTCTTGGGTTTAACACTTTATGGTATATTTCAATATTTATTCAGTAACCATAATTGTATGTTATACCGAGAAATTCCATTTTGAATTGAAGTGAACCATTTATTCAAATTGCTGTGATTTCATGTTGCGATTACGGGTTTAAAATAATGAACTTCGGGTTCTAAACTGACAATTTCGGCAGAACTTTCGATCTAAGAATGATTGCAAATCGATGTAATTGAGAAGTGGATAAAACCAAAAACTTTGCCTCTTCTAAAACGATAGTGAAATAAACAGAATTTATATAATACTATGTATATTTATACAATACTAAGCTGGGAACTATTTGTATATCCGGGTTATAAGCGCTGTAAGTGTAACGTACTAGACTAGATCATTTTAATATGATATTGAATGCTGCGACACCCTTAACCTCGGAAATACCAATAATCTGAAATATTGATTCTCGAACCTGCCCGCAATCTTAAAGTCTATTTTCTCCTAAAAGTTCCCACATGAGTTAATCAATTTAGCTAGCCAATACATTGCCCTAACAGGCCTATTTGTCCACTTAACTATGACCCAGCCGAATATTCGACCAATTTTTTTTAATGCAAAATTTCGCATGTTGTATTTTTTAGGTTTATTTCCGGTCAAAATTTCTTGTCCTAAATTACCCTAAAATATGCGCAATAAAATTCTCGGGGATGTTTTGATACTTCCCAATCTAATACACAGTTGTCTTAAATTGTAAAAAAAAACATTGATTCAAAATATATTTTGAATTTCCACCTGACACTTCCGGTCCAAAATAGTTCAACGAAATCCCACATCCAGTTTCGGTCGGGTTTCGGTAAGGGTTAATCAAACATTTGAGAACGTCTACGGCCTTAAAAACTCGGGCGTATTTTCATAAAAACACTAAGGATACACAGGGGGATAACAAAACGGAATGAAAAACTTTCAAATGCCCAGTTAGTTCATCGTGAAGTAGTTTTCGTATTTAACCTTAATACAGATAACGGTTTAATTTATTCTAATGTTGACTTTTAGATTTCATTTCCATGAAACCGCAATAGCTCATTTCCCTGGAAAACGCAATAGCTTGATTGCAAATGAACTATGGTCGTGTCCTAAACATTGGTGGTAATAGGAGGGCCAATTGAAAGTCTCTATTTATTGGGCCGTCGACATTCGTTACATGGAGAAAAGTTGTTTGCTAGCATACTACAAAGGTAACTAAATAAACGTAGCTAGCAAAATAATTTAGGTTTAAACGGGTCATTTATAACCTTTACATAATGCTACAGCGGTTTTCCTTTCACCAACTTCCACTTTTCGTAATTCTTTTCGACTAAATATTCGACTTACGAGTTAATCCTATTATATACGCGTATGAAGCTACCACAATGTTACGGCTATAAAATACATTGCATAAATAGATAATATATTTATAAATAATGCTAGAACAAACTAATACTTAACATTATTGAATAACGATTATATCTTAATCCTCTTGTAAAAACAATTGAGCGAAAACGCTTAGGCAAAATTTACCACTCCTTGGTCATATCATTTTTATTGCTAGGACTTAAAAACTGATGGTTAATAACATTTGGGTCTCGTGTTTCTTACTTCAAGGTATTTAGCTTTAATCTCGTTATTTTCCTTCTTCGTTTCTGTGGTTGGACCTTTTACATTTTCAAATGATAGAACTCTGGAAGTTCCATCGTTTTAACCGTTCACTGTCAACGTGATAATTTAATAAAAATGGACAAAATCAGATTCGTTCTCATTTTAATTAGATGACAATGAGATAAGTTACGAAAATATAGAATATTGAACTGGAATCACAGATAAATTTTGTATTACTGATTTGAAATTCTAACTCTTGGGGATTAAGTATCAAAACACATCTCTCCGTATTTTTCCCAGAGGTTAAAATAGAGAATATATACATTCAAACTTTTTATGACCAGATTAGGTCATTCTTGACCTTATCGGGTATACTAACTGCGGTGTTATATCTAATTAAGGGCGTATTTGCAATATACGTCTACGCGCTTTATTATTCTACATTTTTGGGAAGGTTACCCGCTTGGCTAGAAAATGGTCGAATGACTTCTCAAATAATCGACCCCGAATTCTTAACCCGTCATGTAGTCACCACCTCCATAAATAAACAAATTTTTGAGTTCAGTGAGGTATGTCCTTTTTTGTTCATTTACTGGCATTCCGATAAGACGGACTATATAATTATATCTGTAAATTCTGGTTAACGTGTTGATATATAATTCATAAATAGAAAAGAAATAGAACTTTTCGAATTCTCACTTGTCCTATGATTGGTCCACTTTGATTTTTTTGATTAAATTTTATCTCATGACAAAATTCTGTCACTTTTTACTCCAACAAATCAATTTCCGGTTTTTAGGTGGTACCACCAGTGGTACTTCCGGTCTATTAATGTTCGTACAAAACGCATTTCGACGTGGAATTTGGGGATCATCCTGACCTAGCTCTGCTCAGTGGTTTAATTCATAACTAATTGTATCACGAATATAATTTTAACTGTGACCAGTCTAGGGAAATAATGCTAGTTGGTTTGAATTGTTCATATATAGAATACGGGTTAGAAGGACCACTCAGACTCGCCTACCACATTTTTGACATTGTGATACCTTCAATGATTTCGACGTTTTCGCAACCCTCTATATTTTCGAAACTTACACAACGTGAAATAACCGGAACGTTAACCCGCCCATTCTACGTGTGTCATATTCTAACTTTTCGTGAAACACATACGCATCATCACCTTGAAATTTGGCGCGTTTAAAAACACGCTTAATTCCGCTCTAACGGTATTCCCTGTTCCAAGATATTCCTTTTAGGTCCATTATAATATCGTGCATTTTGAGCGTTGTTAAAATAACTGCCCTCCTTAAATACCACGTTTACAGAAGTAAATTTTAATCCGATTTATGAATCGAAATAATAACTTTTAGCAACTTTAAGTAGTGGGACAGCCCGAAAACTGAATATTTACTTTATTTCTCTCTCTTCGAGTGCTATAATATTTTCGCATTTATCTCGAAAGCTCCTTAGTATTTTCCATTACATAAAATTTATTTATTAACCTAAGTGTGCGTAATTAAACATAATTCCACAACCCTTCACCCTCAACGGACTGCACTTTCTGGGTAAATTTATACACGATTTTTACCTTGTAATGTTTTTTTTTTTAAATTTATATTTTAGTGTGCCTTTCCAGTCCCTAAACCGTGGTCGCTGATTGGTTGATGAATGGATAAAGCTTTGAGCTTGCTACATCCTACGTGGCTACTACATGGCTACTTGGCAACTGAATGGCTACATGGCTACTACTTACATGGCTAGATTTGTGGCTATTACATAGCTATTACTATATGGCCACCTACTTGGCTGCATAGCCCCTGCTACATGCCGCCTTATTACACGATACCCCACCTATAACGTCAACCCTACACAATAATTTCTTTAATTAAGATTGCACAAATGTGATAAATTATTTGCCATTTGTGCAATTAGGCGCAGACTGAGCGCAAGTCTTAGCGACGGGGTGTTAGAGGGTTCATTTGTTTTAATGTCCCTTTGTTTTAGAATGAAAGGGGCTGGAGAGGGATTTTAGATCTGGCTTAAATGTTTCTTACTACAATCTGTCGAAAAATCAGGGAACCATGTTTCCACAAATATCAAAGGTAAGCTTCCCTGCAATCATGCAACCATAGATGCAACCATGCATTTAAGCGACCATGCATGCAATCATGCAACCCCTGATGCACCCATGCATGCAACCATGCCTGCAGTCACCCAGCCAAGCATGCAACCATGCAAGAGTTATTTAATTTACAACTTTTTCTTTTTCAATTTTGTTTTTATTTCATTCAAAACATTTTTTGTGTCCAAAGAATTATCATCATTATGATGATTACAAATCCAATCGCGCAAAGGCAGCTGGCGCATCCTCCAACATAACATTCCGCCCTATCGTAGGGAACATTTCGTTGTATTGTAGTACCCCGTGGATACAGCGATTCATAGGTAGGAGGCATTTCATTTATATTTACTAATTCCATTTTATCTCTAGTTGTTTTTATTATTATGATTTTAATACGGATCTATTTCGTATTCGTTTAGTCGGTTTCCTGCATCGCCTGTACGACGTGTAACTTACTTTTTAAGGATGTATGTATACTGTCATTTCCTGTCCCAATTAGTATATAAACAGTTTTGCCATCTCCGTTTTGTCACTTGCAAAAAACAAACGATGGATTATCAAAGGAACATAATTTATGATGAAGAGTTACCCTATCCCCATTCACCCATCGTTATTCCCGATTCTAC
>SCLF01070434.1:0-11528 GCA_004367975.1 Mesochordaeus erythrocephalus
GCATGCGACTACGATCGAGTTACGTTGCGATAACGCAGCATGGCACACTACGGAAACTATTGTACAGTCGCTAGCTTTTTCCAATACGGTAATTATCGCGCATATATCCACATCCTTTTCAAAGAATAACATCGCAGAATTGGACGCAAGGTTGAACCATTTCTCAAAATATCTCGCTTATTTCTTAGCCAACACACCTTTAGAACCGAATTTATGTCTACAATTGGCCATAGGAAAAAATAATGCTATAATAGGGGAGGACGGATATACCCCAGCAGAAATATTCACTGGGAGGCAAATGAAAAATAACCTATTGTTCCAGCTTGAGGCAAAAAATTTCATACAAAAATTAATTGTTAGAAGACGCGAAAAAAGATCTTCCCAAGAAAAGCGAAACAAATTACTCAATAAGGCTAAAAACCATTTTGTTAGTACCTTATGACTATAACCTACCCCTAGGACACGACCAACAGTACGTAAGCGAAGGGGATTTCATAAAGCTAAATACTCAATTTGATAAAAACGTAAGCCCCCATATGTGGAAAGTTTTAAAATTAGACTTCAAAGAAAATAAATTGCTCGCAAAAAAAGACACAGATAGGGGAGGGGGAAAAGCGCGGTGGATAAGCTTTTCCAGAGTATCCACAGTAATACCAAGAGGGAGCCAAATTACCGCATTTTCGGAAACTACAGCGCATGAAAATTCTGAGAATAATAATTCAGACGGAGAATCGAGAAGAAAATTTTTAACTCAAGTAGCCTATTATTTGGAATCAGCTAATTTAGCGTATAAGTTGCCGGAAAACAACCTTCAAAACAATTTGAATCCGGATTTAGACTTAGATAAAGCTACCCGTTTTGTAGCTACCTCACTCCCAAGTGTTACATACGAAGCTTTCGACCCAACTAATACGGAAAATCAAGAAATCGATGAGGAAATCGCCTCAAAACCACCGGTCTATAAAATTCTCCCTGATAGGCCGAAAAGGACTAAACCAATAGGTTTTTATAAAGATTAGATCGTTATAAGGAGCTTACTATTAAGCTCACTTTTAACGTAATTTAAAATTTATTAACCTTACTACTAAGAGTTAAAGCGCGCGCCATTAAGCATTGAGTGTACCACTAGACTTATTAGTAACATTCTACTACAGTATTGTTAAGCGAAAAGTTTTCCATGATTAAGCTTTTGTATTAAAAATTACCGTTATATTAAGCTTATTGCGAAGTAATTTAACCTTATCAGTAAGCGCATTTACTCTTATGGTTAAGCTTTGTCCTTTTTCAACCATCCTTACTGGTAAGCAGTTTATTATGCTTATGGTTAAGCGTTTGGCTAATATATAGTTTCTGGGTAGTTACTAAGAAGCTTAACACTAAGCACTAGATTAATACAGCTTACCAATAAGCACTATTTTTCGCTTACGTTTAAGAATATTTACACTTGCTAGCAAGCTTAGCATTAAGCACCGCTTACTAGTAAGCACTATATAACAAGCTTGGCATTAAGCTTAACATTATTACCGCTTATTAGGGTGCAGCATACAATCCGGTTACAGAAATTATGAGCTTACTAAGCACTTTTTTCGCTTACGTTTAAGAATATTTATACTTGCTAGCAAGCTTAGCATTAAGCACCATTATTACCGCTTACTAGTAAGCACTATATAGCAAGCTTAGCATTAAGCTTAACATTATGACCGCTTATTAGTATGCACCACACAAGCCGGTTACAAAAATTATGAGCTTACTAGCAAGTACTTTTTTTTCAGACCATTTATATCCTAAGTGCGTCTCAAGCACTATTTATCAATATAAGTGTACAAAAGTCCGGTTTCAAAGAAAATATAAGCTTACTAGGAAGCAGTTTGTTCTGACCACCTATACCCTAGTACGCCACATTACCGAAATATATTTACTCTCCGGGTTTACGGTAACATAAGAAATCCCAGAGAAAAATCCGAGGAAGTCGAGAAGTTTATGGAAGTTGAAAGGTCTTTTAGGACCACTTTCGCGCTCCATAAAAGTCTCTAGTTCCCGGTTTTCCCGACAGTCTAGTACATCACCAGATCAATGGAATTTTATAAGGGTTAAAAGGTCGGTTGAGACCACTTTTACTCGCCATAAAATTTCAAGAATCCCACAAAATTGAGTCAGAAAATAACTTATGAGAATATAAACACGCTTAAACAAATTTGGGACGAGGAAAAATCACTAATCATTTATCGGACAAGTAGTTAATAGTCGCGAAAGGTTCGGAATTCCAATAAAATATGGAAGTAATAATTGCCAGATAAAATCGGAGTCACAAATTCGTCTCGGAAGAATTCGGACAAACATAATAACCTTAAATATACACTCAGTTAGTAAAAGATAAAATATAGCGAACAAACATACAAGGTATAACTCATACAAACGCAAATCCTCAACTCATAAGCTAAAAACGGCCAATGCTGATATATTAATGACAAAATTTATGTTTCTCATAAGTGTATTTACAGGGACGAATGAAGTAACTAGGTTAAGGGAAGGTAATGTGGGCAATAATCTCTATCAGACCTTTAGGGCTTGGGGAGGATAGACAAAGGACTTTTCAGCATATTTTCGCCAGGAAATGACGTGTTGAGAATACGCCTTTTCTTTACCAAGCTGGGTTGCGCGCGAAGTCCGTATTAGCTGTTGTTGCATATTAATTGTTTTCCCAAGGTTACCTTGCAGAATGGCCAACAATCCTAAAAAATTCGAAGTTAGGAAAATATAGTAAGTTGTCATTTCGGTCATACATAGAATAAGGAGGTGAAATGGAAAGGGCTAAAGTCCGGAAAAAGTTCACTCAATTCCAAAACTTTAGTATCCAATAGAGAGAACTTTCCATTCATACTAAATTTTACCGCAAAACATATAAGTAGGAATGAAAAGTCCATATTTTTAAATGACTCTTTTGTCTCAACGAAAATCACGTTACGACTCAAAACAAAGAGTTAACATAAATATGGACACGATGCGGTAGGGATCCTTACCAATTAGTCGCGTATAGTCGTAGGTCGAATAATCTTCGAAATTTAATAACAATTCCCCACGGCAAATCATAATTTTCGGATCAAATTCAAGAAAATTAGTTTGAGAGTCGCAACAGGATAAAAACCTAATCCAAGTACCGTTATCGGTGCCAATCGGCGAACAATAATAACTATTAATCTTAGTAAATTTTAGTCCGGGAAAATGAGGCCCTTCAGGATTGAAAGTTATAAATCTCAACAGAGACTAAAAAGGGGAATTTAGTATTAAATTAGGAAGATTTCTAGCTATATACCTGCAGTATGTATGCAATGTTAGATACGTTGGCCGGGGTTATCTTGCCACAGTTTAGACGTATACTGCAATTGGGTTGTACTTTAATCATGCGAGTTCCTAAGGGGAGAAAGGGGGTAATATGGGAGAATTCATTTACTTTAATTTTCGCTTACTTGGGAACATAATTAAGTATTTAGGGGAAAAATGCAATTTTTAGAAAAAACACTAATGAAGATTAGACACCTGTCTACTTAATTAGTTAAATGGAAATACCACAGCAAATAACAATTAACTTAATTAGTTGCAATTGCTCGGTTGGTACAACGGAGCAGAGGCAAGCTAATTAAAGGATTAATTAGATTAATTAGATTAGCGCAAGTCATTAGCGAATTTTCGCTTCCGAATTACAAAATTCAAAACTAACCTTTTGAAATTTTTGTAATATCTAAGTCATCAGGGGTGATAAGCCCGGTTTTTAACAAATTCAGACAATCCGCGAGCAACGGCAACTTCAGTAGAAGATGCTGAAATAAAACACCAAGTATAACTCGGGGTTTCAACCCAACCAAGTCGAGTGAAGATGAATTGCATCGTGGACAAGGGATCAGATCCAAATATGCTTCACATACCAATTCATCGGGTTGTTTCTTGACACAGTAGGAAGTGGAAGAGTGCGATCTAACAATCTGATACATTAACCAGGTTTCTTCTTCTGCAACTCGTGCGTTCATCATGACAGTACGGCGAAATATATGGCCATATCGTGACCATTTATCTGATTTAGGTTTACATTTAGAAAAAAGCTAGTGGGTAACTATTAAAGTAGACTTAAAAAAAAATCACTAAAGCGTAGACTTATTCACGCTGAATTGACCACGCTCACAGCGGAACAAATTCAGCGAGACTAATTCGATCTCATTTTTTTATTAGTTCACTCTTTTCGGCTAACTTAATAATGAAGAGTATTTACAAAATGTGCATTTTGAGAAAAAATTACTCTAACAAAGCAAGAAAAGACCAAAAACTGTCACTGAGAGTTCACAGGAGAAATATTTTACTGACAACCATCTGCAAATTTACGATAGACAACAAACGCAACAAACACCAACGTATTGTAAACCCGAAACTAAATGATGCTCGGGAAAAGCTGCGGGCTCACAAAAATACCCAAGACAATTTTCGGGAATATTTACGTCACATCGTTTGGCACTAACAAAAGGAGATGTGTCCCATTTGCCAGCCCCGTTGGCCCAATACGGCCACCGCAGAAATCCGAAGCGGTCTATATATAGAGTCGAAGTAATTCAAAAGGAAAAAGTGTATTTGAGACCAAAATCATAAAAAAGGAAAATTTACGATTGCACGTGAAATATGACTCCTACCCGTCGATATCCGAAGACAAAAAGAGTCTCCATTTTGCTCTACCAGTTCACCAGCTGCCGTCCGGAACCATAATTTATCGGAGAAAAGCTCATCCAATTCCAATAATTCAATTCCGGTTTCACTGAAGTTGAAATGTTTGGGAGGCAAAGAAGAAGTCAATCACTGAAGAGTTTCTGTACAGACTTGCTTGTGTAAAAACTTGCTTGCTGTATTCTGTATAAAAATTGGGTCATTTTGATATAAATATCGTTTCAAACGGACTACGGATTCGGTAAATATTACGGATTCTAACTACGGATTCTAATTGTCTGATATGTTTCTGATATCTCGACCAAAGTGAAACTGTGGAAAAAAAAGATGCTCGACATTCATTGAATTCTTGCCAGAATAACAAACACGACGTGAAACATTTTATATTTTAAGTCAGACGAGAGTTTGACAAAACCAGAAAGTATGATTATACCAAGGAAAAGTATGTTCAAAATATATTATGTTTCCCAAGCTATGCTTACCCAAATACTCTTCGTTGTTGTAAGTCCAGTTTGAATTTTGCAGCGATTTTTGTTTCTTCCAGAATTGCAAAATTTTCAGTAGCCAACTGTCGGACGGTTTTTGTGACAAGTTTGCGACGTCATTGCTTCACATAAGCTTGTTGCTCAGACGATAAGGGCACAGGTCGCTGAAAATACCATTAAAAGAGTGACCTTAGAAAACTGAGTCAGTTTTTCCTTATAAGGTAGAATTTAAAATAAGGAAAAAAATTTTACCTGGATTAATACGACACTGCGTCGTTTGACATTAGTTTCAGGCAATCTTCTTCCAATTGGAAATTCTTTTGGACTGTTGTTCATCTTGTTCATTTTCCGGTCCCTTTCGTTAGTTTTCGGATTCAATCCTTTTTTTGGTTTCTCGGTATTTTTTTTCTCGTTTGCTCAAGTAGCCGGAATCTGAATAATAACGGAAACACATTACAAAAAAATAATATATAAATTCAAATTTTTTTTGAAAATTATCACGTGACAGAGGCGAAGCGACTAAAATCGGGGGGATGACGGGAAAAAAAGGTCAATAAGTGCGAAGAGTTAGGTTTCGGGATGTTCACGGGAGAATCCCTATAGAATACGTTGGAACTTAGCTATAATCAGTCCGGGCTAAAATTAAGCATGCAAAAGTTAAGATACCCTTAATCCAGACATTTTCTAACCAGACACCAGCACTAAAATAGTCTTCAGGGAACGTTTACAGTAAAAATACACAGTTTTTTACAATTTTTTGGTCGAAAATCACCCAGGATACATCAAAAAAATGATAGCTCCTCAACAGGAACGGGGCGGGTTGACTATACCAAACCTTCAGACATGATCATGTCGGACCATACGAAGAAGGGAAATGCAATTTCAAGACGAAAAAAATTACGTGAAATTTTTTACGAATATTTTAACATATCGTCATTTTCGACCCATATTAAAAAGTCATTTAATCAAATTAAAAAAAATATAACTCAACAGTTTTCCATCCCATCTTCTTCAAAATACGTACCATATATTCACGGCGCAAACGAAATGGTCACTATAAAAACATAAAACTCGGAAAAAAATAGTAAAACAGGAAATTTCTATTAGGGTGACCAATATTTTTACTTTACAAGAAAATACCCCGCGGCGAACAAATTTTAACACAATTACATGGTAGCAATTAAAAATCGGTTAAAAAAAGATAACTCAAAATTATTCACATATCCAACCAAATCAAAAATCGCAACAGAAAAGAAAATAGAGATAAAATGTCAACAAGCAAACAAATAGAAACGGCCAATAGTAAGCTTCTTAAAGGAACTCAAACAATAGAGTCCATCACCGACAAAATTGACCGCCTACCAGCTACCGAAGATCGACTTGAAGCCGAAACTTCACTCCTGGCAATTACGGAATTAGCTACGCTAGCAGATTCCCTACAAGAATTCCAATTATTTAACAATGAAATCTTTCGTTCCAAATTTTGGGAAGTAATACAAAAAATTAAAACACAAAAAAATAAGCTTAAACTTTTTCCCATAATATATTTCTGCGTTTTCTCACTAAAATTGAAAGTGAAACCAACTATAGCACACAATATTAGTACTAACTTACTAACCATGATCAATACCATACCGCCACCAATTTCACCGGGTAAAACAGTCCTTTTAGAAGTCGCGAAAAGAACAGTTCAGTTAGAGGTCGCTCTTCCAATGGCAATAGTGGCCGATAAGCATAAATCATTAATCACCACAAAAATTATACCGGAAACAATTCAGTCATCATTTGACTCAGATTCCTGGGATGATGAGGAAGCGCAAACTTCCATTTTAACACCCAAAAAAATAATTATACCGCCCGAAACAACTATTGAAACAAAAAATCACTTAAGCAGTAGCGAAAGTCGAAAGCGAAAAACAAATTCGGACGAAGGAGAGATATTGCGCAATATACATTTCAAAACATTACTAAACTTATTTAACAATTTAGTCAACGACCTAAACAAGTGAATAAAAAGAAGGAATTTTCAGTCCGCAAGTCTTTTTAGTAAGGAAGAAAGCTTCCAATTAATAGTAACAAATTTACCCACTAGATCGCGTAGGAAAGTCAAAATTTTACAACTATTTCGTGATCTGAAATCTGCCTTTGTTTGTAACAAGTTCAAATCAAACGTTCAAAATGCTCAGTTAACACACAACGTTTCTCTTGGCTACGGTTGTCACCATATTTTAAGGGGGGGGGTACGTCGAATTAAGCATTAATATTTACCTTTACATCCATCTCTTTTCGTAAAAAGAAAGTGAAGCATGTACAGGTTAAAACATTTAAACAGCGCCCCTAGCGGTAGCCCACAGAACCGTATTTAATGTCGCGATTGAATGAAAAAGAATCAAGTCGAAATACTTGACTTCTGAAAGGAATTTATCGCAAGATTAAAAAGAATAAAAATAGCAGTAAACAACGTTCTATCTGGTGAGATTTAACGAGGATTTTGAACAAGAGAATTACAAATAAATATTTAGGTTTCATTACCTTATCACAAATTATTTGTGTCATCAAAAGTCTCACAAAACCGCAGGGAGCAACGAGTGCGGGAGAGTTGTAGAGTGTCCATCTGGAGTGAGTAAGTGTGAGTGAGAGAGAGAGTGTCGCGAGTAAGCAGGAAGAAGTGGCGGCATCCGGGTAGAAGTTATCTATTCAACGTGGTGACTGAAGAGTCGATAACTCAAAAGAATTACAGGTAAATCTTTGGAGTTTATAAGAACCCGCGGCTACACCCATAAGTTTAAAAAGTAATTAAAAGTTTTTCTAAGGGGATAAGAAACCAGATTACGTTAATTCGAAGCGAAAATGGACGAAAAAGCGTTAGAGGAGCAAAGGGAAAAGGTGATTCAGAGGGCCCAGCTTGTAGCACAAGCTTTTAAGCTCACTAAAAAAACCCGGTCGGAAGCGGAAATTTCGAATTGGTCAAACACGGCCCTAGGCGCGTATAACGACGCCACCCGCAATATAATTCAACGCCACCAATGGCATTGGGACGGCATAGACTCACATTTATCTGATACCTTTACACTAGGAATCCCAAAGAGTAAAGAAAATTGTAAGTGGTTAATAAATAACCACAAAACCACTTGGGAAGAATTCGCGACAGGGGAGTCAATAGACGAGGATAGTAAATTAGACGCGTTTATCGACAAGCTGTCTGGCGGATTATATAAAACTTCAGCTCTATATTTCGACAATGACGCTTATAATACAATAATCACAGCATTAGACGGGTTTAAAAAAGCGATATTGCCACTTCTCCCACGCGAGCTAGAAGCAGGATTTATGCGGGGAGAAATATCATCGTGGAAAACACTAATAATGCGAATTAAAGCAAACGCTAAGTTAGAGGCTAAGGACGAATCACCCTTTCACCTCTGCAAATCATTTTTTACCATAATAAATAATAAGGACACCATAGCGGAAAAAATGGAGGATTTAAGAACTTTAATTCTGGAGAATTTAGCAAGATCCACGTTTGGAAATTTCCCGGATTTTCCGGGACACAGTAACTTTCATTCAACCCCAGAAACGTATGGCCCTATGATAAATACAATCCTAACGGCTTTCTTTTTTAACCAAATGCCAGAAGAGCAGGCGAAAAACGCAAGTAGATTATTTGTCGCGCAACTACCAGAAAGCTACTCTTATAAATTGTGGCACGAGCACCGCTATAAACTTTACAAAATTATGGACGATATAAAAAACGGGAATAAATATGGTAAAATAAACGAATTAATAGATCAAACCGACAATATGTCATTAAATGAAGCGAACGTGCTAAATAGCGACTGTGAGGAAAGTAATATAAATCGGCTAGCCAGGCAAACAAATAATTAACCACGTCGCGCAATTAATAGAAATTCGGGCCGATTTAATAATGGCCCCCCGCGAGTAGAAACAAATCAATATTTTAGAGCCAATCGGTGGCGATGTGCCCCGTGCTCAAGCCTCACCGGCGACGCGCACTATCACACGTCGGCTAATTGCCCACGGCTTTTGCGCAATAACCAATCAGAAAGGCGTAGCTATAATAATAACCGCAATAAATTTAACCCGTCGCGCACACCTAACAATCGTAGAAATTCCAGAAATTTTCGAAATAATTATCGAGGAAATCGATTTTCTTACAACAATCGCAATAACCAAAACATAGTAGAGCCAGAGGAAGAAAGCAACCAATTAGGATACATCGAGACCGATACTTTTTGGAATGATAAAATTGTAGAATCAGATTGACTAGGCCGCGTAAACAGGGTATCTACGTATAGTCCTGTAGCTCCAGTTTACATAGGTTACCTGAGACACGTGGACAAAATAAACGCGACAAAAATAGTGGTCATGTTCGACAGTGGGGCAGAAAGGAGCCTCATTCACGAAAGCTGCCTTAAGAACGTAAAATACCGTAAATCTGCAAAACGTCAAAAAAACTTTAAGGGAGCCAGCGGAAACAAATTAAGCCTATGGGACTCGTACATAGACATCCCCATAAAAATCACTGATAATGGTACTTATCTATTAAGAAACGTGTTACTATCCAATAACCGGAACACATCAAAAGATCTCTTGATTGGGAGATCAGATATGATTAGATTAAAAGTAAAAATAGAATTTACTAGCCAACCCACGGTACAATTCGGAATCGGTCCCTACAAGCATAAACAACTAAAAATGCAAGCGTGCGGCAAAGCGAAAATGTTATCTGTAGAATCAGACCTTTTAAAAAATCAGCTGTCGGTTCAGGTAGAAATAGGGGGATTATGTTATCAAAACAATATAGAGCCCAATAGCCAACCATGTCTAGGATGTAACCAGTGCACAGATTCAGTTAAAAGAACGGAAAACCAGATTTTCAAATACCCCGACCATAAAGTAGATTTACTAGCCCATATTGAAAGAATCCGTCAGCGCGATAGAGAGACATTTACCTTTTCGGAAATTTCTATCGACCCGGTAGGGAAACAAAGATACCCCAAAGTAGCTAATAGGATCGTTCAATTAGTAGAAAATTATAAGGAGGTTTTCGCGAAAGCTACGGGAGATACTGGCGCCGAATTCGAAATTAACGGTAGCATTACAGGGTTAAAATCAAAAACACGAGCTGGGCAACAACAATTTAACGCTAACACCAAAGCAGCCATTTTAAAAAAGTCGCTATCTGAAATAGCCAACGGGGTATTAGTTAGTACTCGCGACCATCACATAAACCCGGAAAATATCCTCCAAATAATGCCCATCCAAAAGAAAGACGAAAAAGGGGTTACACTAGATATACTAAGCGCCTTACGCATTGTGGTGAACTCGAAACCGGTAAATGACTACACGAATTATCGCGGGCTGCCCACAGACAATTTAGAGGATGCATTAGATTTTGCAGCCAAAGGGTCGATAAAAGGTCTTACTTTCAAAGCCGATTTGGCCGAATGCTATTACTGCATTCGTCTCCATAAAAGTCTGTGGAAATATTTTTGCATTAACATTCCAGACTTAGGTACCTATTGTTTCACAAGGGTGCCACAAGGCTGGGCCCCTGCAGCCCAAGAGGTTATACAAGTACTCATGAGAATTTTCTGGAAATATGCTAAAGTAATGCGTCGCTACCTAGACGATATAATAATACAGAGCACACTAAGCGAAAACCATTTTTTGGAAATATTAGAATCTTTTCTTCGTACATGTAAAAAGTATGGGTTGAGATTAAAAGGAAGCAAATGTTTTTTTCTGTTTAAAACATACAACTTCCTAGGCTACCAAATTGACAATGGGTCCATAGCTCCAAATCCCCACTACTGCCTGAAGATTCAGAATATAGATTTAGCATCATTGTCTACAGTAGGTAAACTAAGATCTTACATAGGACAACTCTCATTTTTGTCGCGTTTCTTACATAAAAGTTCAGAAGCACTAAGACCTTTAAGAATGTTTGCACGGGGCGACACAAAAGATAAAATAAAATTCTCAGAAGCTTTAAAAGATGCTTTCGATAAATCTAAAAAGGCGTTAACCGCGCTAATAGCAACTTACCCTTTTGAAAATGACCTCCCAACTATCCTAGTGGTCGATACTTCATATATAGCAACGGGAGGGTTCATTTACCAAATAAAAAACAACAATCCCCGTATTATATCATTTTTTTCGCGAACAAGAAAAGACATTGAGAGAAAATTTCCCCTTTCCTCTTGTCATATAGAACTATTAGGGCTAAAAAGCATGATAATGGCATTTAAGCCAGCGCTCGAACAATTACAACTTCCAATTACAGTAATAACGGATAGTAAAGGGATTGTGCTG
>SCLF01070545.1:0-11527 GCA_004367975.1 Mesochordaeus erythrocephalus
GTGAGACCATTATTTTTTTCTATGTCAACATGGATACCTAGAGACAAATAAATTGCAAGCGACTTCCTACCGTTAAAATTATTAGTGCTATAATCAGTAAACACTGCTCCAGTGTATATTCATAAAAAATGTTCCGTGGATGATATGACCGCCATGTTTTCTCTGTAACGACAATGATGGAAAGGCAAAGAACTGTCAAAATTTGGATTGAAATAGAGGTCCGACCGCTTAGATAATGGTAGTTAAACGCACCACTAAACGATCCAATCAAAACGCGTTATTTCAACTTTAATGGTGAAAAATACAATTTGAAATATGGAATTCGCTATTTAGTCCCTACTACGATCGGTATATGCAAATTTACACTGATTTTAAAAAATATAAATATTTTCTCGTGTGGGCATGGTAGCTGACCGTTCTAATTGTGCGAGATCGAAACGATACAAATAAAAACGCCTTATTTCAGGCTTAGAGTTGATGTTTTATGCACGATCCAATCAAATTCATTTTTTAACTTATGGGTAGTAATTAAAGTAGGTGAACATTTTTATGTTAAATTTGGTCGTTGAGATGAGGTTTCCAAAGTTTTATATAGATAGCAATTAGTGATATTTTTTTCCAAAATTTTAAAGTTTTTAGTAAGTTTATTTAAGTTTTAGTAAGTTTATGAGTAACGTTTATATACTTATATTCATTTTTAGGTTAGTGATGTATTTTTGGCATTTATTGATATGATTGGTAATAATGGAATCTTTGGATTGTTGACCTAGTTGCACTTATTTTAATTACTACTCCTAAATTTCACAAAGTGGACTTATATTTTAAAATGTCCGATTTCCTCCGAAATTGGACTCATTCGACGCGCACGGATGTCAGCTACATTACTTCTCATAGGATTGGCCACGAATTATTAACCGGTTAGGTAGTTATAGCCACTAGAATATTTCTCGAAGTATGCCCGATTGGCTCGAAAGTGAGTCGATGCGAGTCGACGTGTCATGACTCCAGCTTCAATTCTTCTCGTAGAACCGACTTCGAATTATTTACACGTGACCGCCCAAAATGGGATTTATAAAGTACAAATTTCAACAAGTAACAAAAATCACGAATTTTGTTATCACTTAGAACATGCCTATATCCCAAAGTATGTCCACTAAAAATTCCATTCCAAACAACTGCGTAAAAAGACGCTCAAAGTCAATTATGTCCATTTTGGAAAATGTGATTTCGAGGAGCATAGCTTTAAAACAAATAACCGCAGTATCTCCTCTATGCTTTTATTGGATGCCTGGGGTCTACTTAATCTAGTGCAATTTAGTTCGGTGAGCTTCTTTCAACGTTCTGTCTTTAGGGGTGCGGGGTTAACTATACGACGCCGAATAAATTAGCATATTCTGAGAACAGATTCGGAACCGCAAGAAAAAACTCTATCACACTCACTAATTCAGCAGTCTAGATTACAGAAGAATTTTTTTTACCGTCTATTCATTATTTCATTTGGTCTATTTGTTTGTTCTTTCATATGCGTAATCCAGATTAGACGACTTTATAGTAGTTGGATATTGATGCGGTCATTGCCAGAGTATCCATAAAACTTTTTTCGAAATATCTATAATATAGATATTTCTAGATTCGAGATAAGATATATTTTGTCCTGTTGGTATTGCAATTATACCATAGACTAATTGTATTATATGCTGTAGAATTTTATATTTAGATATGGAGTAGACATAAAAAACCGGGTTAGTCATTAGCTAAACCAACGTTTGGAAGTTTCTGCTTCCTGTGGCCGCCTTTGGTAACCCAACCATAGGAACGCTTCGTTCCCTCATCAAACTGTGTGGGGAGTTTATCCCGTAAGTTTATCTATATTTTTAACACAAATTTTCTTTTTATTTTTATTTTGTCACCTTTTTCATTTTACTTATACACCAAAAACACATCCATGCATTCAATTATGGATATATTGCATTTCTATCAATACTGTTGTTAATTGTTGATTTTTCTAAATAAAAACTCCTATTTCTTACTTAGATGTTTTAAGCCTTAGTTGGTAATTTTTAAGTCAGTTTTTAGGCCAATTTTTAGGTCAACAGCCCAATCCTCAATCTAGTCTATATAACCATTTTTGCCTAGATTATTCACACCTGAATTCGATTTGTATTTTTACTTTACAATTATCATATTGCTTAATTTCAATCACCATCTAAACAGCCCTAAGTATTTCACCTTTCAATATGATTTTCATAAGAGAGCAACCTTCCCATATGCAAATATTTTATCTATTTTTAGTTTTAATTTTCGAGGAGCAAGTTTATATCATATATATATTTTTCTTATCCACTAGTTAGTATATACCACCGGAAAATGCTTTTCTAGACTCTCTATAGGAAACAAAACACAAGGAGACAAACCCAACCAACTCATTGCTCACTCACAGGATATAGACGGAGAATCCCTAGACTACCAGCCCAATCGATGGGTTTCCCCCGTATTCTATACTACAAAATCGGAAAGCCAAATCTGATATTTTACCTCCCTCCGTAAATGAACAATTTGCTATTCCCCCTTTTAAGCTTACGACATCACAGTTTCAGTTTAGTAGGCTTTCCTTAAAACGTCCACGCTCATCAACCCTAGATCCACCTAGTGTACCCACCAATTCTCCAAGTAAGAAACTACGCATGAAACGATTGCTACGTGGAGTAATTATGAGTAAACATGTTTCCATGCTTCGTTATAGACTTGAATTACTATTTGATCTCCCTCTAGATCCCGAGCGCAAACCAGGCGCACCTCCTACTAGCAGTGTTAGACGAAAGATTATTATGCATAATTTTGAGTCTGCATTTAAAGGCAGGGTTCAGTTTTATCTAATATTATATCCAATTTCATGTTGGATGTTTTACTCGAATCCTGTATCAGCGATATAAGTGCTCATTTTACGTCTAACCACTTATTAAAAACACATTAGCCATCTAACCTATAAACCCGTATTATGCGTAAAGTTGATCTCCAATCATCCACATATAGATTGTTTTTGCAATAATTGCATGTGTCTAGTTACACTTTATCAACTAAATGAAGAGTTTTTGGTTAAAACAGGCTGCCACATTCCTAATCTTGGTAATTCTTGTCATCCAAATTATTATTGGTTTTAATTAACTCTTTCTAGATCAATATTTGGACAATTTTGTTAAACTGTTAAACGCAACTATAGCCTATTCCAAAATAAACACTGTGCTTTAGTTCAGAGAGATTGAGGATAACAATGTTGTTTCAATGATTCGATGGTATCTCTACTTCCAGCTAATGCGCAAGATGAAAGAACATATAGGTGGGGTGGTGTCTCTAGAATTTTCCTGTATTGGTGCTTTAGAAAGACAACTAAATATCTGTCTAGGTCGTACTATGCTACATGCCTATCCTGTTGTTACATTATTTTTAGACGAGTCATTTCAATATAGCAAATACACCATATCGATTGATCTGTTACCTCAACACATGGGCTCCCAGGTTTCTCACTATGTGTCTCGCGACCGACCACAAAAATTCCCACATTTGGTATGTCTTTTACCTGAAGATTTCTTATGAAATTACTGCTTCCGCATGTCTAGATGCCACCCAGCTACCTGGACTACGCTCATGGGATATATCAGAAAGCACTGGCACATGGCTTTTTAATGGTAAATTCCTATGATACTTATTTCTAACGTTCTTATCTGGTTTACATTGCACTATGGTCTGTCCTTACTATATGTTTTAGAATTAGGACTTACTGACTCCACTTCATCAGTTATTGATTCTACTCACTTTCCTCCTCCTCGTTCTTTCCGTGAGAAGTCGGATAGAAAGGCAAAGAAAGGATCAAAAGACTCATCCAGCGTCCAAATATCAAAGACGAATATAGAATATAATGTAGACAGCTATAGAGTATTTCTAGATTTCATAGAATGTGCTGGAGACTGCTATCAGTCTGAACATATTATTATGATCAAATGAATATATTACCACTATCTAAGTTTATAGAAGCGTCACTACAGCAAAATCATTAAACTCATATATTTTATTATCCCAATATATTATATTATCCCAATATAGTGCGTGCGAATGTATATCCTATTCCATTAATACTAATGAAACTACCAGAATCTAGGTTTTCCCACAATATTTTTGCCTACATATTATTATTCCTATATAGTGCATTATTTCACAGAAATTTATCATTCATAATTTTGTCCCGCATTTTACAGGACAAGAATAAATTTGTATGGGATATCTTTTACCTTATTATATCCTATTTGTATGTATGTAGAGGACTAATATACATTCCAGCCATTTTCTAGATTTATGTGATTGTAATATCTTTTCAAAATTATATCGTTTTATATTTCCCTAGCCAAAATAGCCTACACATATTTATTACACGATAGAGAAACTGTTTTATTCTTATTTTTGGTTGCCTACAAACTATTTTAATATCACTTTTCTATATTGTACACCATATGATTATTTCTAGACATGTCGTGTGTCATTTAGATGACCAAAAAATTACCATATTATATTTTATATTTTGGATACGAATATAAATATCCGCCTAAAAATATTATATCCTAAATTCCACATCATCACGACACCGCCAAGATTCAAACACGGTTCGTTAACCCCACATACGTAATATATTTGGCCAATTAGAATATGGGAATCCCAATTTGGAGCATAACGTAGCAAAAGTATTATATAGTATTCTGGTGTTATGTTTTTACAATTAAAAAGATCTTTAGGCAATTTAATTCTCTAAAAAAAAATTATTTTATCGGGTAAATCTATCTCTAATTATTGTGTTACTTTATTTAAAATATTTTCCTACCATTCGACCGGTTCCTATAATACTCGTATATATACATTTAATATAGACCTCAAAAAAAATATAGACCCCAAAAAAATCCCGCTGATCCAATATTAAATTTCCGGATATTTTTTATCGTTACTCTATACACAGAACTTCCTATCTAGATTTTTAGCTTCAAACATCCAAAAGTATTTCCCAATATTTGTGAAACTCAGACCAAATTTGTACCCTGAAATTTTGACTACCAAGCCTTCTTTTCTTATCTGGTTGACAATAACAATTTACATCTGTCAAAGTATAGAGTTAATTATGTATAGATTTCCAAAGAAACTGTCCATATCGACTCGATCTAGATCAAAATTTCATCAATTTATGCATAGATGGGTCATTTCAAAAAAATTCTGTCTCCTAATTGGATAGAAAAATCATTTTATCTGAACATTTTTCTGGCAATCAAATCTCATTGTTTTTCTTAATTCAGTCAATTGGATAATAGCACAAAAATCTTGCCACTCAAACTATGTGTCCGTATTTATTGGTTCTATATATTGCTTAATTTAGATGATTTTATTCTGTATTAATGAAAATGGCCGTTTCATCGACTGCTTGATTAACCTCCATATGACCAAAAGATGACCAACCGACTGCGTGATTGACACAATTTCTATTCAATATTTCAGGCAATTATACCTAACGTTTCGTCTCATACCGGTTTTTTTCATTTAAATAATTGGTACAGTTTTGCAGTTGATTACTCCATGCATTATTACACCTAATTACTCAGTGTTTTAAAACTGGTCGACCAAAAATTCTCAGCCGGTATAAACTAGTTTAACATCTCTTCTGCATATTATAGATTAGAGCGCCCCCGTCTAGAGTTATTTTAAATAAATCGTCCATTATATCCTATATCCGCCATTTTTCTATGATTTCTTTTTTATCATCATCTTCCTTGAAATAGCCAGTCACATACACCGATTGATATTCATTAGCACATCATTAGTACATCATTCATACATCAATCATATACCGATTATAACCCGATTGATTGTCTTCCGCTACTGAGCCTTTTTAGTGTCTTTTCGTCTATTTATCTTGACTTTTCAACTGTAATGTTTCCTGACAACAGATTGATCCTTGTCTTATATAAATTTGGTCACATTCTATAAAATTTGTCTTCTATGGATTCAGTTTAATTAATTATTATGTATTTATAAATTTTGGATATTTTTAGATATTTTAGATATTTATGAATATTTTTAGACATTCTATTGTGTATATTTATCTATGGATATAATCTATGCATCACGAGAATGAGAGGCAAAAAATAAAAAGAAATAAAATCTATCTAATTACATGAAAGTAACTAAAGAATATTCGCAACCCACATCATTACTATGACAATTGTGACAATTGTTAGACTGTGTCTACTATAAATCCTGAACCTCCCCACACTGAGGGGGAGCTTATCCTCTGGGAGTAAGAACTTCCCATATTTAGGTTTTTTCCGGCTGAGTGAGGTCGATACCCAAACAGCCATGTCATTTTCAAGCCTCTGAATGTATTTAGAGCAACCTAATCAGCCTATAGTATTTAGCAGTTTTTATAAAGGTTTGTCCTCCGAAAAAATATTATTTTTATATTTTATAGATCTAATTTATATTCTATATTTCTCTGACTTATCTACAATTATCTTCATATTCTATATTTTCCTTTTTCTCTATTTTATATAGTGCATTTAGATCGCTCTCTATATCTTCCCGGGCATGAGTACCGACTTATAGCACAAAATTGGCAAGAAAAGAAAAATAATTTTAATTAAAATTGATGTTGTCTCTACGGCACTCAAATCGGCACTCAAGGAGGGGGTGGGGCTTATTTAACACCCGTGTTCTAGGTTATAATATGTTTTTTTGTCTCCGACGGATTCTTCGACCATCAATATATATTTTCGGATTACAGACAATCTGAAATATCGTTTTAGTTACTTTGTTTACGCACCGATTATACCCAATACTAGGTTTGTTTTTTAAAGTAAATAAAATTCTAGGTGGGAATGCTACTCAAAGTTTCCCTACCTAAGACACAGCTGTCTTAACTCCTTTCGGGCACCAATTTAGTGTGATTCACGATTCAAAATAACCAACTTCGGGTTTTCAGCTGTCACTTCCGGCGATACTTCCGGTCTAAAAATAGTTCCAACAAATCCCACGTCCAATTTAGGTGTGGGGTTGGTAGGGGTCAATCAAACATTCAACCACGTATAAGACTTTAAAAACGCTAAAAACAGGGTCCGTGATAAAAAAAACCAATCGTGTGCCTGAGAGATATCCTATATTTAACCTCTGACAATATTTTCATTTGTATTGAGCACAATGTGGAGGTTGGTCAAGAATGGGAGCGCTGTATAGCTCTGGAAGACGCTGACAACTAAGTGGTCAGCCATACAAAAGGTTTGTACCGGTTTTTGGAACATATTAGATATTTAATTGATTCAACAGAATATTTGAATTCTACTAAAATTGTAGAAAAACTTCAAAGATATGTTGAAAATAAAAATAGTATTAGATCGAAAATGGCATAGTCTTTATTCGTATGAAATTTCAAAACATGCAATGTATGCTTTTCCAGAAAATCGCAAACGAAGATGACGGGGTCAGTTCGCGGATAGCGTAAGTGAAATCGAGGGACAAGTATGATCCACCGCCGTGAATTTAAGGTGTGGGGTAATCAGAGGGATAAATTTAAAAATTCGAGCCGAATTTCGCAATTCTATTTAGTTATTTAATAGTAAATGTATATTAGCATGTATATCAAAGTCATTCATGTAGTATAGTGTAGTCATTTGTATTTTATTTTCCTTATAATGTTGTCTATAAAAATTAAAAATGACTACACTATACTGTATGAATGACCTTGTTATACATGATAATATAAATTTACAATTATACAACTAAATATAATTGTGAAATTCGGCTCGAATTTTTAAATTTACGAATCTGCTTACATCACCCCTATATTCACGGCGGTGAATCATACTTCTCCCTCGATCCCACATGCGGTATCAGTTGATCCTCGATTACTTCTGCGGATTAAATAGGATATATTTTAAACCACAAAATCTTCTTCGGATTGTGCAAAATTGCAAAGTGATCCGCTTTGACGTGTGGTAAATTACAAAAGGAGTGGACTCCATTTGGCATGGACGTCTATATAGTTTAGGCTCCACCAGCTTCAGAATCCTAAAGAACTGAACACAAACAGAAAATACAGTTGCTCTGAAGAGCTTGTAAACAACTACATTATAATCAGACGAAAGTAGGAAAAATTAACGCGGATACAGGAATTCATTTTGCGAACTCTAGAGAAATGGGATGTTCCGTGCCATTGATGATACGAAAAGACGTAGAGTATGTGGATCTCACAACAATTCTAGTACTGGCTTCAATAGAAAAAAAACGGCAGACTTTAATTTGATAAGGAGTGAAATATATGATGGAAGATTGTAAACTTGAAACACATAGAAAAATTGTATAGATAAGGCAGTATGACAATTTAATGACAAAGCTATAGATGTTTGTGTTTGGACAACGCAAGTCACTTGGAGTCTTTCGGAGATTTATATGGGTAACAGTTTGTTTCTGGATGATCCGTAGGGAGTGAACAAATTGAGGAATTCCAAAAAAATGTTTCCTGGGTTATTATAATAATACCGTGTCAATAATTCCTGGGAACTCCAAGGAAAGACACACTGAAATTCCTCATAATAAACTTTCAATCTTCAGAACAAGTTGCATTAATTTGCTACGTAAGAATTCTATTTGCGTCACATAATTTAAAAAAACCTAGGGGAAACGTGATTATGACGCAAAACATAAAAACATACATAAGAGAAGCAAGCAGAATAATAGCGGTGGCAAACCATGTTCACTGGGAAATCATAACTGTTGCACTACAAGAGTAACTGTAATAAATGGTGGAATTGTAGCCTTGAATCACGCTGCTACGTGATTGTGAGCTTGTGACTTTTACTTACAAATATAAGGGAAAAGTTTTCCTTCTTACGCAGTCCTCCAACAAACAAATATCGACAAAAATATTGTCGTTTTTCAAAATCAGAAGCAAGGAAATGAGTTGCTTCCCTTACTTGCTATTCATTCCACTATGTTGGGAAGACTTCCTTTTCAATAAGAATTAAGGGAGCTTGCTAAACTATGAGATCAATATCTTACAGGCGTGGACATAACTTCTTGCTTCGCGTTTATTCAACGTTAAGAAGAAGCACGCAGATTTATAAGTTGTATCCACTTCCACTAGGGCATGTTCCTCTACTAAATATCCTCTGGTCTATGCTATTATTTATTTTCGAAGGATAAACATTGTATGCGTGGTCCTGTGGACTTCATCAGAAGCGTTATTAACTGGGTTAAATTTCAATTAATTACAAAATCGCAGTTGGGCAAACACCTCCCGTTTTACTGTGCGTCATTGATGCAAGAAGAAAATCCCACTTGGAACAGCTCTCCTTACTGTCTACCGCCCAACAGTTGCTATAGTTAAAGGGTGGGTCAAAAATGGCTTGAACATTGCAGTCATAACCTCGGATATTTCCCGCTTCTCTTCTATATTCGCATCTTCATCATCGGCTGATTTCTTCCGCTTTCGTGCCCTTTCTCGCACCCTATTTTATTGACCCACCGTTATCTTCCTTTGTGGTCCTTGTAAAAAAATTCCTATTTATGGGATGTCAGTTTCTGTGACATCGTATAGACCCTCATAATTATTAATAGATAAACGTATAGTCTCAATATTACCAATAAAGCGTGTGTGATTAGCTCATTGTTTCGTTCCTAATTATGCACAAACCTACGCTTTAACCAGTAGCCTTACTTCGGAGTTCCAAATATAACTATGGACAAACAAATATAAATTAAATTACCTTTTTTACACATTTAATTTCTCTAATTACACGATACTTACATTCCCTTTACACTACCCTTCATCACAACTTACAATGGTTATGTAGTACTTTAAACTTGTCCCTACGCAATGCCATAATCAAATTTAACTGATCAGGTAGAAACTTCATGTTTTTTTATCAACAAAACATAGCGTACGAATACTCTGGTATGGGTAAATATGCATTTCGAAGAGGACGAATTAAAAGTCTCGATTTACTCATAAGGCCTTTGATAATTCTAGGAAAAAAGGTGCATCCAAAGTCACTTTAAACACAACGTCTATTAATAACTTATTAATCAACCAACACAAATATAAATAATTAGACGTAGTTAGCGAAATCATATTCGAATTTATCAGTTGGTAAAACCGTCGACCGTAGGGTGACCAGATGCTCCGCATTTGAACAATTGTCCCGGATTTGTGAAAACGTACCTCGCATTTACATTATTATTAGATTATACTCCCACGCTCCCGGAAAATATATTGCCATACAGAGTTACCCACATTTGAGACGATTCTCAATAGATGATGATCCTTTTTAACCAGTGGATACCCCTTAGGGATATATGCCCCTTAACACGTCAAAAACGCTTTTCTTTCACAAAAATGTCGAGAACGAATGGATCGATATGCTTCAAATTTTAACACATGTCAATGAAAAACGTTCAGTGTAACTAATTTCTCAGGCCAAAAGCGTTTTCGCCCTTTTTGTGAAAATTGAAGCGACTAGCAAGATTTAACTGTCATTATCTCAGCGGTCGGACCTCTATTTCAATCCAAATTTTATCAGTTTTGTATCATTCTCCTTACAGACAAAACATGGCGGTTTTATCATCTATACAACATTTTATTGAATATACACTAGAGCAGTATCGGATTTTTTTGAAGCAATCAAACTGCTTACTAATTACAGCACTAAGGGTTTTGCGGTAGGAACTTGCTTTTAATTTATTATGTTTGTCTGGGTTTCCGTGAAAGCACAGAAAAAAGTATAATGGTCTCAGGTTGTAAACAATATTTTTTATTAAATATTTAGTGAAGCAGTCTCCATTTTTTATCAGAAATCCAACGGTTTTCCAACTATAACTCCAAGTCTTTTAAGCCCAATAACTCAGATTCATTTTATTAATGTTCTTTGGGTAATCTTGTTGGCATAGAAAACAAAATACGTTCTTATATTTCTATTTAGTGTTTTTTATTGAATTTATGGTGTAGCTGTGTCTAAATTAGAGAGGGATCGTGCTAGGAAAAGAGCGAGCACATTTTTTACAAAGCACACATCTATGCTGATCTCCGCAAACATTACGTTTGCATGAACTGCAAGAGAAAGCATTCCAATGACGCACGCCTGTCAAAACTACCCTCCTCCCTATGCCAGGGAGAAACTGATCGGTTAACGAGACTTAGTGGGTCTGATAGAGTTTTTCATTGCGGTTCAGAATCTGTTCCCAGACCATCCGAAATTATACGCGTCGTACAGTTAACCCCCTAAAGTCAAAACGTAAAAAAGACTCACTCATTTTAACTCATGGGTGACCCCCATACACAGGTGCTAAATTGCACTAGATTAAGTAGACCTCAGGGCATCCAATAAAAGTATTTTTTGATTTGGTCACTTTTTGAAAATTTGTACTTTAGAAATTCCATTTTCGAGCTATAACTAGGTCACGTGTTAAGAATTCGGGGTCAGCCCTTGGAGAGGAATTGAAGCTG
>SCLF01070657.1:0-11524 GCA_004367975.1 Mesochordaeus erythrocephalus
ATTGGCCAACGGTTACGCGCGTAAATGTTTTTTGTTTTCCATTTTACCACGCCGATAAATATCAAGCTTTGATTGGTCAGCTGTTTGATTTCTTGACGAGACATAGGATCGAACGCGAGGCTGAAGAATACATACACTATCAAACCACCACTCTCGACCGGAATCTTGAATTTTAGGGGAAACAATTTAACTAAAAGTCGAATATCTAAACAAAAGAAATTCCGGAAATAAAAAATATTGGTCTGGAATCACAGATAAATTTTCTATTACTGATTTTAATTTCTAACTCCACGGGATAAACATCAAAAACTGTAGCCATTTTTGTGGCCGACAAGAGGGATTTGTGCGATTTCACAATTATAATTAAATTTTATCGGTAAATCTAATTTAACAATTAGTATATCTTTGTGAGTGTTTGCACTTTAACGAAGTTTGCCATTGCTAAGAAGTTAAATTATTCATCATCAAAGACAATTAAGAACGCACTCTATGTGTCAATGACAAACTCAAAATAATTAGACGATTTCTTTAACATATTTGGAATTTGACATACGAATTCGGTAATGAACAGTAAAGGAAACGCATTGTGCGAACTTTTTGTTGGAAGAATTCAGGAAATAGCCAGGATATATCAAACTTCTGATAGTGATTAATCGATTTTCTTGAATTTAATTTGCTTTAAACTAAATAAACAAAAAAGCTTACCTATTTATTAAGCTTTATTTAATAGAGAGGCTAGTTGGGTAAAACAGTTCCCAACATCAGTAATACATGAAAGCTGGTTTTTGGGACTCCATAAATATGTTACATGAAGCTAGATGGGCGACTGGATGCGGATTAAGCAGTCACTAAGAGCGTAGCAGAAGAAAAAACCCTTTCAACCATTCTCGAAGGAGAAATATTTGGTAACAGAGATCAACAAATTCACGAAGGCGTCCATCCTTATAGAAATCATTGAAGACGAAGCATTTCACCACAAAGAGTTTGAGTCGCCTATTCGATGTTGAATGAAAAAATTCTAGTAGAACATTTCGAACCATGGTTAAACCAGAAAATTAAAGCGGGAAAATTCCCAGAAATAGTAGAAGGAAATGAAAATATAAGACTTGGGGTGTCCGGTCGATAAAACGTTCCTCAAGAGAATTATGATGGCTCGAAAATAGAAGAAAATTCCGCAGTAGAAAAATCCGATGTTAATGAGAATGTTCGTTATAAGAGGAAAATCCAGCGAAAACGGACATTAATAAAACAGTAAAAGTCAAAAACGAGAAGCAATACAAGATGATTCTTCGGAATAGGGGTCGCTAGATGAAAATGATGAAAAATTGTAAAATATTAGTGTACGTAGTCAAAGTCTGTATCAAATATTATTCAAACATAACATCATCATCATTAAGCAAAGACAATTTTTTGACCGTAATGTATCTTCCAGAGAGTTTTAAGTTCATATTTAGAACATGTACAGTCTTTGTTGGTGTAAATGACTAGCAAAAGTTTGACCTTTGGAAAGAAGTACGGATTTTAAGGTTGATATAAGTCACAAGGATTTAATTGAAACTAGTATTTCCCAGTTTGAGATTCAAAACGTAGATAGTGCTCAGAAATCTATAGAACCCATGTAAAAGTCAATGCGGCTAAGACCTATTATGGAACATTTATATTATACTGATATCAAAGATATGGGATGTACAATACATCCAGTATATAAAGCACTAAATAGTCACGGTATTGTTATGACAGTACTTTGGGTCAAACTACAACTTGAAACTTGGTGCTCCCACAAAGCAAAGAGAAACACACAATTATGTCCTCTAAAAGTCTAACTAAGGCCATAAGTAAAATTTAGTTATACATTAAACCTAATAATAGGAGAAAGATTCAAATGTCTCATGGAAAAATTCCCATAGTAAAATAAACAATTTTTTTATTATTCCAAATCAACTACATGATGGAAGTAATGGGAAAGGAGGTTAAAGTCGTGTTGGGCAAAAACTAATACCCCAAAAGATAGAAAAAGTCGCGGAACAATATATTTCCTCGCGCAAGAGACGGAGTCCTCATGATCAACCCTAAAATGAAACCTTTGAAAAACTAAGTCGAAAACTTAATTTTTGTTATTAGAAAGACCTTTGACTTTGCATTTGTTATTAATATTAAGCGAATTACTGATATAGAACATAAGGATGTAATTATTTAGAAAAATGAAAAACAAAATATTGGCAGGAAAATTTGACAAGTAGTAGGAAATGAGCAAGACATAATTGAACTAAAGCATAACATGTGCCGATATATGGATAATTGGGCCGAAAATGATATGCTAAGGGAACTCAGCCGCTCATCATTAACATTGCAGAAAAGTCTTCGGTATTTCATCCGAAAAATGATCATGTTTATACTAATGTATGTTTAATTTATCCAAAAGGATTCTATTGTGCTAATCGAAATTATTATTTTAGTTGGGTATAACGCATAAATTATAAAACATGCAAACGCCAGATTTAACTAATCTTAGTAGGCATAAAGAAAAAAATAGAGGATCTCAAACTTTTCGGAATGCATGTTCTAGATAAGCAGATCAATCCCATCACCGATCTACGTCATATGCCTTTTTTTCAGCGGGTCCATATTGTGGATTTTTCTTTGCGGATGAAGTTTCTCTAGACTTTGTTTAAGACGAATGCGTAAAATTAATTGCTTCAAGAAAAAACAATAATATGGGAGTAATAACATACCAAGGCAAACTATTTTTTTTTTACCATTTCATCGGTTTTCTGTAAATACCACGCCCGTATCTTTTGAGGCAGGTCTAAACATCCAGCTCTTCATTTCTATCTCTCGAAAACTAATCAATATTTGTTAATAAAATTTTCAGCGTTAGTTAGCTAATGGTGTATTCCCTCAACTAATATATTTAGCTTGGAGATCATAAACCGCGTGTAAGGGAAGAATGTAATTTCATTAGTTGATAATTCCATGAATAACTTTTAAATACTATAAATAGTAAAATACGCCAAAAAGTCGTCCCCTCCCCCTTCAGGATGCAAGTGATTGGTTAACGAGACTTAGCTAGTCTCATAGAGTTTTTTCTTGCGATTCCGAATCTGTTTTCAGAATGTCGAAAATTATAGTCCTTCGTACAGTTAACCCCCTCTAAAGACAAAACGTGTGTAGAGTATAGTTGACATTGACCGTCCTGAAATATAGTTTTAACGTAGTTGTTTCGAGTCGAATTTTTAGTCATAATAAAATCGAAAAGTTCGTGATTTTGTCAGTTTTTGAAAATTTGTACTTTTTTGGCCTATAACTGGGTCACGTGTTAAAAAATTCGGGGTCGGTCCTATGAGAAGAATTGAAGCTTGAGTCATGACGCGTCTACGTCACGAAATGACAGTTCTGACCTTCAAAAATGACGAAATGACAGTTCTGACCTTCAAAATTTGATTTTATATGTACGAAGGAGTATAATTTTGGACATTCTGAAACAGATTCGGAACCGCAAGAAAAAACGCTATCAGACTAGCTAACTCTTGTTAACCGATCACTTGCATCCTGAAGGGGTGGGGCTGAGTTTGATAGGCGTGTTTGAGTAACGAAAAACACTTCGCAATGAAATATGAATCAAATCCCAGGAACACCAGATAGTTAACAAAGCTCAAGGTTGGAGTATTCTCGTCTGATGGCACGAAAATGCCCTTGGTCCGCGGACAGAGGTCAATATAGACGTCTGTTGGCATATTTCGGACAGAGGTCAATATAGACGTCTGTTGGCATATTTTAGTCTAAAGTTATTCCTTGGCTAAATATGACTTATCCAAATGGAAACTAATCTTTCCAGCAGGACGGCACACCTTGTCATACAGCGAAAAACTCGGCGCTTCGTGGCAGAAAACATGGAAAATGTCTGGCTCGCCGATTTTTTCCCCCATTAAGGCCTGATTTAAATCCATTGAGTTATGGAATTTGGGGCATAATGACTAGTGCATTGGAGTGCCATCAGAAATTAGAAAGCTGTAAAACACAAATAAAGGTCAAAATTCAGATCTATTGTTGGTTTGAACAGTTGCAAGACGCGCGTATACACGGAGGTTAAAGTTGAAGAAGGAAAGTGAAATTGTTGATGGATAAGACTAGTATCACACCCTTTTCAAAATCTCCCCCACCCCTTTTAGTGGGAACTGATGGCTTAACCGGCCCTAGTGATTCTCAGAATATGTAAAATTATACCGCGTCGTATAGTTAAACCCCTAAAGACAACATGAAAAAGCCCTTTTTTGAATAAATGTTAATTTTAACTCGTGAGGGCATGGCAGGTCACCGAACTAAATTGTACTAGATTAAGTAGATCCCAGGCATTGTGGAAATGGACAAATTTGACTTTGAACGTCCTGAACTTTAGTTTTTACGCAGTTGTTTCGACATACTTTGGGATCTTGGAATATTTTCTAAGTCATAACAAAATAGAGAAATGAAAAATTCGTGATTTTTGTCACTTGTTGAAAATTTGTACTTTAGAAATCCCATTTGTGGGCTATAACTAGGTCATGTGTTAAGAATTCGGGGTAGATCCTTTGAGACATTTATTTGTCCCTCGTTTTTGTCAATATTCTGGAAGATGGCTGAGAAACCAAAATACAAAATAAATAAACGTTACTTCAGGTTTCTTTGGATCATTGGGTGAAGAGGAAAAAAGAAACTATTTGGCGCGGGCAGAGTTGCACAGCTACATAGTATCCAGTGCCAGAGAACAGTTAGAAGACAAAATTAGTAACGAGAAAGACGCGAAAATAGCGTGCTTCGAGTGTGGACAAGCAAGGAAGAAATTAACCATAGACACGCATTTCAAAGTCATTGCTTTTTGCAGGTATAAATCCCTTACTACCCTTTTGTATCGTTGAAACAACAAGTGTACATGTGTGGCGCTATGTAGTAAATATTATTAATAGGAAATTTATTAGCAGTAAAAGATAAATAGTTGTCTGAGTAGCTTACGACGGTAAATATCCAAGGAATTCCAGACCTCCAAGCGAGCCTTCGTAGCGTAATTGTTATTTATTTATAGCGGATACGGGAAACGTAGAGAAACCACTTTCATACGTCTCGGACACCCATCGTTTATTTGCCGACCCAGGCAAATCTGAATTGTTAATTATTTTTTCCGAAATAATGTAGTATAATGCATTAATTCATACGAGACAATGCAGCATAATGCATTTAGGAACCTAGGCGACATAATTAACAACTTGGAGATATTTTAAAATTAGTATTTGGATTAATATGCACTGAAGTTCACTGAATATTCACTTCAAGTTCACAGGTTTAATTGATCGAAGGATGACTTTGAAATATTTATTCACTGAAGCGAGTCTCACTGGGGATATACTCCTAACATAACATAACTTAGATGAGATAATTTCAAGATCTAAAATTAACACGGCCGTAATTAATTACCATATAATTTATTTAGGTACATAAAGTCGTCTTTCAGATCGTCTACTTGTAGTGGAGCTATCGAATTAAGTAAAAATAGCAGTTCGTCCATTTCAAGGGTTATCGACATCGATTCAATGGATCGAAGGATGACTTTGATATTTTGTTGGTGATCTCGAAGGGAAAGTTTTTGTGATCTCATTTTGCTCCAATCGCCAATAAGTCGAAGTCGTACTGATTCGTCGTTCTGAATTCGTGTATACGTTCACTTTGTATGCATTCCATTTAAATTCGTTTGGATGTTGAATGACCAGCCATATGTATGGTTCAGCAGAAGTTGTTAATTATAATATATTCAGTTTATCCATCAATCAATCTGATTGGTTGGTGAATAATCTCAATAAGTAAGTAGCAATACTCTTCAGCTTAACTAGTAGATACAATTTTGCGTTGTTCTTCTTGACTCCAACCTGCCCCATTTGAGGCAGATCTAAACAATCTTCGTTTCCATATCTCTCGAGAACGAATGAATATTTTTGAATAATTGTGTTACCCTTAGATAGCTAAGGGTTACATTTTTAAATAAATATGTTTAAATTTGCGATTAGTCTTCTTGAAGTTGCACATTAAGGTCAATGTAATTGAGTTAGTTGATAATTAATGGATAAGGGCGACTGTATACTCAGTGCAAGCAAAACATGAAGTAATATGAACTTTAAATAATATAATAAGCAACAAATTAATTTTCTTTATCGATCTCTCTCTCAACACTGAGACGTTTTACCTTCTCTCCCAAAAAAGCATGCATATTTGTTTATTAAATTTTTACCATTATAAAGCTAACGTTTCAGTCTTTCAATAGAAATACTAAATTAGGCGAGTAGTCATCTATAACGTGCACGCTAATGAGTAATGTTTTTTCTCGCTCTCTCCCAACTCTTGCAACGTTTTCGATCTCTCTGATGCATAGTGCCACACATGCACACACGTTGTTTCAACGATACAACATGAGGAGTAAGGGATATACATTGTGAAATTTAGACATCTTCCCACATTTCATGTTTCATATATTCTCTCCGTTATATTCTAAGTTGCGCCGCTGTACCATTGCCACTTAGGATAAACTCAGATTTACGTGTATGTAGTTATGTCGATAATGATCCTTCTGATAACTGAAAATTATGATGGTCGACACGCGGACTGCAATGTACCACTTATTGCAGATTGGACGTTGTATTTGACATAATTTAAATGGAGGTAATTCTTAACCAAATTGATCTTGACAAACTATACTGTCTATTATTATAGTCAGTTATGCCCTTATCTAAAATAAACTAATAATAACGCAATCATTGTAATCTCGAAAGTGTAGTAGTAAGTATCATCCCAACATATCCGCATTTTCACTCCCCCCATTTTCACTCTTAGAGCTGCCTCTCAAAGTTACGCTAGAGATTATCAACATTTTTGGCGTCCCGCTTTCTTCCCAACTTTGAACATATATCCCGTTTTTGTGGAATTTACATCGGGTCACCATAGCATACAGGTAAGCGTCCACTGGTATTAAATATAACCAAACGGCTATTTATATAACAACAACTACACTAATAGGTAATGTGTGCTTAAGTAAACATAAATGTGTGGACGGATTAACATACGACCTTCAAAAGAAATGCTAAACATCTAATTAACTCGCTAGGCACCATAAATATTTGCATGAAATTAGACTAATAAGGAAAGAAAGGTAATGCTAAATATAGTTCTCGAACCAAGTTGGGGAAATATGGGGAACGATGGGGATTTGACATCTCCATCCCATTAATCCTCATTCACTTTTTAATTTCCAATTCCAATCCTCATTCACCCCTACCGTTTGTACTCTCCATCCCCATACATCTCCGGTGTGGATTGATCCCTTCCAGTCCCGCCACCCTACTTCCCGTCTCTATCTACACCCTGCCTGTAGGTACTTAAATTTTTTTAAGATACTTTTCCACTAGAGGTCTTCTCATGCTATAATTTGGTGTGATTCGCGATTCAAAATAATGAATTTACAATTCCGGCAATACTTCCGGTCTAAAAATTGTTGCAAAATATTCGACGTACAATTTAGGCGGGTCAGTAGGGTGAAATAAAACACTCAACCACTTATAAGTCCTTTAAAACGCCAAAACCAGTGTCGGTGACCAAAAATCTTCAAAAAGTTGGCCGGAGATATCTATCACATACAGAATTAACATCCTTACTTTAGCGCTCGTTGCCGGAAGGTTTTCTGGCGTTGCAACCCATCTCGGCTGGAGATCAAACCGCGCAAGCGCCGAAAATTCCAATTTGAATCATTTTATTTGAAGACCGATCTAAAGGATAACTACTCTTATAATTGAGTTTTTTCTGTACAAACGTCATACTTTTATACTGATGTCATACTGGTATATTCATTACCACCCACACAATATCTGAAAATCACCTACGCAAGTAACCAAGTATCGTCTAGTAGTGTGCAATCGTACGCATTGCCACCACGCATTCCAAGATTTTCTTAGCCAGTTTCGTTTTTCAATCACGAGCCTATTTTGTATGACGTAGACGACCAGGAACCCTATAAAAACGTTCCCGACCTTTAAAATTGGTCTTGCGCCTGAAATGTGTTGTGTAAACCTTCATGTTGTGGTCCTGGTCACATCTCATAACGGACCTCAGTCACCTAAACTCAAATTCGTCAATGCCACGAAAAAATCTTCAATGTTACAGCCAATCCATTTTTTCAACAAACATTTCGCTTATAGGTTACACCATGGTATTTGTTGGATGCCCTGGGGTTTACTTAATCTAGCACAATTTAGGTGTTACAGTTGCTTAAGTGTGCATGTAAGGATCACATAATCCCTACTGGTCAGAGGTATTGATTTGAGCGACATAGTTTGAGTATCAAAGTGAAAAAGTTAGTCAGAGGCTTACATCCTATAATCGGAACTTCAAATAGTAATAGTAATCATCAATCAACGGTGTATACCAAACTGGTGTACTCTAAAACGTGCTTCTAGGACAAAGGAGAGTGGTTCGTTCCGATTAATATGAAATAAAAAAGCCTGTTTTGGAGACAGTCAAAATAAATATAAACACGATATACATATATATTCAATTGTAGATAATTATTAGGAATCATTTAGACTGTCACTTGTTAAATAGATATTTTGAACTATTGAGTAAATAGTTATTCCTAGTTAATCATAGTCCATAACCTCCATAACCATTTAATTTTAACCTGCGAAGACTTACAGTAAGCAATAGTGTCATAAAGATATTTGAATTATGTTTTATATCGAGTATGTGTTGAGGTTATGGGTGGGACAACTAAATTCAGCCATACTGAAGTTAATATATATTACAGTGGAATACAGTGACTCACCGTCACCCCACCCAACATGTTGGGTTTAACCGGCTTGCTACAAATATGTTATGTTAAAAAATTAATCAAAAAATGCAATTAAAATAAGCCTATGTTTTATGCTACGTATTAGTTGATTTAACTTGGGGATACAAATGTATCTCATTCCATTTAATACAAGATACAACACAATTAAAATATCTGTATGACACTATTGCTAACTAGGACATGACTAACTAGGAATAAGTATTTACTCAACAGTTCAAAATACTTAAATGATTCCTAATAATTATTTACAATTGAATATATATGTATATCTTGTTTATATTTATTTTGACTGTCTCCAAAACAGACATTATTATTCCATATTCATCGGAACGAACCACTCTCCTTTGTTGTAGAAGCATAGGAAAATCGGATGCAAAACTGTCAAAATTCCTCAATTCTAAGTCACTGACAGAACAAAAAACTTATATTTTGTTCTCCCATTTCCTCTTCAACGTTTCCTCTTCAACGCTGTTTTATTTATTCATTTTTAATTTCCTGGAGTTTAATTTCCAATCCTAGTACCTCTTGGGGTGACTGAGGTCAGTTATGGAATATTGTTTGCTAGATAGCAATGGGACCGCAACGGGTAATATAGAACCACTGGATACCCAAATAGTAACTTATCAACTTTCATTTTAAATACTGCTGATACACGCCTATCCAAAGTGCCCCCTACCCCTTTCAGGAAGCAGGTGATCGGTTAACTAGACTAAACTAGTCTGATAGAGTTTCTTATTGCGGTTCCGAATCTGTTTTCAGAATTTCCAAAATTATACTCCTTCGTACAAAAACACCTTTTTTTCTAAAACGTTAATTTTAATTAATGGGGGCATGGCAGCTCAGCGACCTAAATCGTGCTCGATTAAATAGGCCCCTGGGTATCCAATACTGCGATTATTTCCTTTAAAGTTATGGATCTCGAAAGTCATATCGCAAAAATAGACACAATTTACTTTGACCAAAGGCGTTTTATGCAGCTGTTTTGAGTCAATTTTTTACTGATTATACGTTGGGACCTTGGCCGGGTTTCTGCAGCAGTGAAAAATTTGTAATTCTGTCGCTTTTTGAATTTGTACTTTAGAAATCCAATTTTTGGCCAATAACTGGGTCACGTGTTAAGAATTCGGGGTAGGTCCTATAAGAGTAATTGGAGCTCATGAATAAGCCCACTTTCAAGCCAATCCGACATACTTCACGAAATCACATTTGTTGGCTTAACTGCATAACGGGTCTATGAGAAAATCTAACAAATAACCTTAAAATCTGATATGTTATAGGGTTTGGTCTCACGATCAAAGTTTTACATTACCAAAAGTGCGTACAATTGAATATTCTCAAGTTATGTTAATTTAAAATTTCACAATATTTCACTTTTTAAAATTACCATAACGTCAGCAGATTAAATTTTACGCACTTTTGTTAATGCAAAACTTTGATCGTGAGGCCAAACCTATAAGATATCAAATTTTAAGGATATTTGATAGATTTTCTCATAGACCCGTTATGCAGTTAAGTCAAAACATTTGATTTCGTGAAGTATGTCGGATTGGCTCAAAAGTTAGCTTATTCGACGCGTCATGACTCAAGCTCCAATTCTTCTCATAGAACCTACCCCGAATTCTTAACATTGACCCAGTTATAGGCCAAACATGGGATTTCTAAAGTACAAATTATCAACAAGTGACAAAATCACTAATTTTTCACTGCTGCAGAAACCCGGCCAAGGTCCCAACGTATGTTCAGTAAAAAGTTAACTCAAAACAGCTGCAAATGTGATTTTGCAATGCGATTTTCGAGGCTTATAACTTTAAAGGAAATAATCGCAGTATGTTTTCGATACTTTTATTGGATAACCAGGGGCCTACTGAATCTAGCACGATTTAGTCGGTGAGCTGCCATGCCCCCATGAGTTGAAAAGAGATTCGGAACAGCAAGAAGAAACTATCAGACTGGCTTAGTCTCGTTAACCGATCACTCAAAGGGACTGGGGGCATTCTGGATAGGCGTTTGATAGTACCAATTAGACCATTTCAGTTTTCCACAGCTTTCAGTAGTTAACGAATGCATACATGTACCATTTCACTATGCAAAATGAAAATGTTCAAATGAGACTTTTATGCAACAGTTCATGCCCTCAAAAAGTATTTATAACACAAAACAAGTGTAGAAATCCAAGTCCTAACTTACCTTTTATTGTATATATGAATAAAGAAGAACCGTGCAAACATTTATAACGTGTAATTAACTACCGAGTTAAAGTGCGTGCCGCACCCGCCTACCACAAAGATGGGAGGCGAAAGATAAGAGCTCGGTTTTATCAAAATTAATTTATGAATTATTTGACAGTGACTCTTTTTCTCACTGGTTATATATTCCGCCATTTCTCTACCACATCCTATCCCGATTCATTTATCGATATAGATGTCGTCATACTTCTCGGTACTATACGGAGATAATTGATGTTGAAGTTCGTAAACCGCCTAGATTTTCGTCGAGGGGAGAAAAAGCTTTAACATGGCGAGATGGGACGGTGTGTGTGAATATTACTTGTGAGTTCTATTCGTATATCCCAAAGGCAACTAAATGTCCATTTTTGATTTGAGTCATCATGTGAGTCATTTTCGCTTGTGAATGAGGTAAAGAGTAGCTTGTAATTTTACC
>SCLF01070768.1:0-11523 GCA_004367975.1 Mesochordaeus erythrocephalus
TTGTCTTTAGAGGGGGTTAACTGTACGAACGCGGATAAATTTGGAAATTCTGAAAATAGATTCGGAACCGCAAGAACAAATTCTATCACACAAGCTAAAAAATATACGTTTGCTTGCAATTCGAGAGGGGGGGGAGGGTTCACCTACGGATAGCCGTGTCTAGGTGCCAAAAATGTCAAAATCTAATTGCGCGAATTTATAAGAAATGTTACGATTTTTGACATTTTCGACGAGAAAGTATAAAATAGAGTAGGAGTAACTCTGAAAAGTAGGTTAGGTTCAGGGTTCGGTTAGGGTTAAGTTAAGTTCAAGATTGGGTTAGTTTCTTGGCTAGGTTAGGTTCGTGGTTGGGTAGGATTCATGGTTAAGTTAGGTTCAGAGTTCGGCTAACCCTAATATTTTGGGTGCGTCAGATACTAATTTATCCTAAAAAAAACGGAATTCGACTGAGTGCCGAATTAACAACTGGTGTACAAATGCGGTATTTGTGTGTCAAATACATTCTCCAGGTGTTGAACCATATATTGAATGAAATGTAAATTAATCCTGATGCCCGTAGTGCCGTAAAACTCGTTTTAACCCACTCGGCAAAATTGGCGTCGAAACGCTTTGGCAAGAACGACCACAAAATGGACCTATCCCTGTTAACGCTAAAATGCGAAAATAATTGAAAAACATTTAAGATCGCGTACCCACGACCTCTTGATGTAACAATCACGGACTAATGACCGTCATTCACACCCGTAATACACAATAGTTTTTTTCTTTATAAAGAGTGATATGATTTAAAAAATCTTTGTGAATAATATGGCGCCCGAGAAGATGAATACCACTGAACTATTCTTTGAATCTGGCAACGGTTTGGGAGCATTGACATTCTAACTCCAATGTAAAGATTTCTGTTATGGTCGTATTATACCATTCCGCCGGAATATTGATGAATCTTATAAAATAGTCGAAATGCAGTTCATTGAAAGTCAGATTGGAAGAAAATAAGACAAATTAATATTTTTTTGTATTACTGATTTTAAATTTTAACTCCTAGGGATTATGAATTAAAAGCTGCAGCCATTTTGGTGGCGAAAAGACCACATCTCTCCACTACTTGCCGAGAGGGTTAAAACATTGTAAACAAATAGCAACACGTATTTGCATTGAATGATGAAGAATTGGGTTTGATAAATGTAACTGAATTTAATGTAGGTACTGTTATTATTGATTCTGCAGCAGCTGGGATGTATCGGAAACCTTTTCATTTATGATCTGATATGAATAGAATTATACAAAAAAACATCAAAGAGGGAATAATGGAAGAAATATCACTCCCATGGTCAGCGCCTTGTTTGTTGGCCAAAAGGCAAGCTTCCGAATTACGTTATTCTCTTAATGATCTCTCAAAATTGAAGGTGTTTGGTTCAGCAGATCCTACTAGCGGTTTCCTTAAAATAAAATGCGACGTAGACCAAACACAAACTGGCAACACCAACGGAGTCAAGACAATATACATGGTATATAATGCTCATGGAAATTATAAACGCGCCACCAACATTTCAGCATGTTACAGATTCGCCCTGGACAGTTGGAAGAAGCGTTTTGACAGTCATAATCTAAAGGCCATCAAGGCTATAGCGTTGATGGCAGCTTTGATTTCGTTAGTTACCGAATTACTTAGATATGGACAACTCAACATCGACGTGGACAACCATAACATGTGGATTTATCCGATGCATTATCCTCCATGACAGCAAATGGGATGAGAAATAGCTCAAAACGATGCTGATTGTACAATTAAACTTGAACTGTCAAATTGCCATTTGATTCGGAAAGCACCGCATTTAAACAAAAAAAACGACGAGATAAAACTACCTGTAGAATCTTAAAACGGGAAATTGATAAGGGAAAGGGATGACCTATTGGAAAAATTACCAAGTATGGAAGGTTTGGAAACCGACTAACGAGGAAAATTACTGAACTGCCTCGTCACTGTTTAATGAATCCTAATTTCCATCTGATTGGCAAATTAGCAAATGCTTAACAAACTACGATAATAGAAATCTAGGAAAACTAAGGTAGAATTTTAAAATTAGAAGCAGGTAATCAAAAGTGATGACATGCTCAAAAATTAAGTTTAGAGACCGATGAACTTCAGAAACAATAAACGAACGGAATGGAGCTGAGTAACAAGGGAATCGAATACAAAATAGTGAAAAATGAGAACGTAAAGGTTGCCAATGACAATCGTGCAATGCAGCTTGAACTGCCAGACTTTCACGTTCAGCTAGACGGCAATCGACGGAAAATCTCAAATTTAATGATACAGATAGAAACGCATGAAGAAAACTGCCGAAATCAGCCAATGTTTAAAACACTACGACGATAAAAATCGAAAACTAACGATACAATCTGCAAAAGGGAAATTAGCAATCAAATGGGATGCCATTGTACGAAGCGAATGGGCGAGCAGCCAAAAATTGACGAATTTGAAGACCGTAATGTTTGAAACCATAAACTTCCACTGAAACGGAAATTGTGCGGAACAATACAGAGTAAATAAACTAGGCGAACTAAAATTGAAGTTAAATTGGTGAGTGAAGTTGGGGCTAGCTAATATTTTACGTATGTCACATTCGAAATGCGCTATTTATGAGGCTAACCCTAATATTATGCGTCTATCAGTTACTTTACTGTAGAAATAATTGCTCATATTGGTGTACGAGAGTTAAAACTAATTAATTATTGATCCTCCTATATTTGTGGTAGGCGAGTGCAGCACGTCCCATTGCGTACAGCTTCCACGTTAACTTTGCATGTGCAAGTTCATTAAAACTCCTGTTTTAAATCTACAATAATAATTATTTTCGTTATTTAGTATTATTCTACAGTATCCTATTTCTCAACTTGTAAATAACCCACCAATAAATGGCAACTATCTACAATAACAAAATTAAAATAAAGAAGGAAGTTCAGCTAGACGGTAATCGACAATGAAATATCGAATTTAACGAAACCTATAGAAGAACAGATAGAAGCACATGAAGAAGACTGCTTACTTGCCGAATCAAAGTTTCATGATGCCAAATTTTGTTCGATTCCGAAATCAGCCAACGTTTAAAACAATACGACGATACAAATCGAAAACTAAGCGTGCGCAAACATCTTGCGTGAAATAAGATTTTCATAAAGGAAAATTTGGGCTGAAAACTTCAGGGGAAATGGACAACGGTTATGGTATGGGGTTAGTCTGATGCGTTTAGGAGGCCAAAAAGTGCAAAAAACATGACAATGGTGAATCAACTCACATTCATAGAATCAGTCAGGATTATATGGAGGCTGTCTTAGAACACAGTATATGAAAATATATCCTGCCGCAGTAATAGTTTAAATCCCAACAACTAATCAGATCCAGGGAAGTAGGGACTAAATAGAAAATTCTATATTTCAAATTGTTTTTTTCGCCATTAAAGTTGAAATCAGGCGTTTTGATTGGATCGGTTAGTGGTGCGTTTAGGCAAAAGAGGTGGAGAGCAGAAAAGCGGTGCGTTTAGGTTTAGAGTGGTGTAGTTCTCAAAAGAAAATATGAATATTCATAGTACCACAGGAAGATTTAAAGCGGGTTATAAAACCGCACGCTGTAGTGTTCAAATTTATTCACACCTTTCCGCTAAAATGGTGCAACACCGACCTTTCCAAGCTGAAATAGAGCCAGAAACGAAAATGCATATCCGATTTGGATACACATTAAATATCGATATTTGACTGGTCAGTAGCTATCGTTTACTTTGTCGGAAAGAATTACTAATAGAATTATAACACAGTTCAACGGAAAATACGTTTCAGGGTATCGACATGAAATCGGTTTCCGGTATCACTGCTTAAAATAAGATGAAAGGGAGCTTGGACCGAGAGTGGATAAAAGCCCGTGATTTTCAATCAAAATGATCAGTATTCACTAGAACCCGAGAAACTAGAACCCGAGAAACTTGATTGCGGACAAGCTCCATAGAAAACTGTACATTTACAAATCCCCTTACATAAAACAGGCTCCAACGGGTCTACAGGGGTTACTTTCTGAAAGTGGTGCACATGACGCAATTCCCTTTATCCAGTTGTCCATTTTGAAAACATTAAGGAATCGACCCCGAAAGGCCATACGTAGATCTTACTTCATGTAAATAATTAAATTAGAACGTTTTCCAAAAACATGAACTCAGGGACACCTGATTCAATAACCAATATCCTGGTGACAATTTCCTAGTTTATGAGCATATTGACACGGTGCTGGAACCCTTACGGTACCGGGCCAATTGAAGTAGAGATGAGTGAGTTTGTACGATAAACGCTTTTTAAAGGTCATCAAAGTGAGTCGTTAAAGGTGACCAAACGGAAACAAGAATTCGGCAATATGATGAACATTCCTGGAATTTGTCAGCACTTAAGTTTGTAGTATCGTAAATAATGTTATAATGCACTGGTGTTACGGTTCCTTGTCGAACTTTCTGTGATACCAGAAGGAAGTCAAACATATCTCTTCTTACTATTTTCGAGTCAATAATTGTACCAGGATACGGATTGTCTTCCTCGCCATGCTTATATTATATATGAAATCGCGTTACGTACGACTATAACTGATAATCACCTCGTTCATTCGAAAGAAGCGTTGATTTATTCGCTTCTTGATGACAATATATGCCAATTGGGGTTCCCACGAATGGGTATTTATTTTTTCTTGATCTTTGAAAGGTTGAAATATATAAAGTAACGAGTACTTATGAAATATATTAATATTATCAAATATTATTATAAATAAAAATTAGAAGTCAGATGAATGTCTTCAGTTCTCAATTCGAAACTCCAAAAATGTCAAAAATTTCAAGATGTCAAAAATTTGGATAATTTCAAAATGTCTGAAAATATCAGAAATTTCGAAAACGCGGAAATATCAAAATCTAATTTCCAACCCTATTCTCAAATTTTCTAAAATTAAAAAATTTACGGGTATTAAATTGGAGCAAAATATTTTGCGCGTGTCAGATTCTAATTGCCAGCGATTTATAAGGAACCTTTCCGATTTCGAAATGGTATCGACTCAGTATCGACTTCCGCTTTTCTCAAGTGTCAAATTCATACGGTCCAAAAATACTACTTCGACTAACTCGAGGATAGTCACAGCATTAGTATTCCTTAAATTCACAAAAAAAAGTGTTAGAAGTCAGCATTTTACAACATATGATAGTGTCGGCCAGCAAGTACGATATAAACACTTACTTGCCACTATTATTTGACCACAAAAATAGCATTTTCGCGAATACAAGTTAAGTCAGCAATAAAGCAAATCCAGAACAGACCAAACTCAACATACAAGAAACACAATTTCAACGATAGTCATGATAACAAAAATAGAGTAAGTTCTCAAGTTAGAGTAACTTCTCAAGTTATGAGTAATCCATTGCGCATAGAGTTTTTCCTTGCGGTTCCGAATCTGTTCCCAGAATATCCAAAATTATACCGCGTCGTACAGTTAACCCCTCTAAAGACAAAACGTGAAAGACAAAACGTGAAATAATCCGTTTTTTTTAAACATTAATTTTAACTCATGGGTGTATAGCAGCTCACCGAACTAAATCGTGCTTGATTAGTTATCTACAATAGGATACTAAACCTATGGACCTCGAAAGTCACATTGCCAAAATTCTTTTTTGTCTTATAACTGGGTCACGTGTTAAGAATTCGGGGTCGGTCCTTTGAGAATACCCGTAAAATGTGATATGTTATAGGGTTTGGCTTCACGACCAAAGTTTTACATTACCAAAAGTGCGTACAAAAAGAGAAATATTGTGAAACTTTAAGCGTATTTGATAGATTTTCTCATAGACCCGTTATGTAGTTATGTCAAAAATGTGATTTCGTGAAGTATGTCGGATTGGCTCTAAAGTGGGCTTATTCAACGCGTCATGACTCAAGCATCAATTCTTCTCAATGGACCGACCCCGAATTCTTAACACGTGACCCAGTTATAGGCCAAAAAGTTACAAATTTTCTAAAAGTGACAAAATTACGAATTTTTCACTTTTCGATTATATGTGTCGCAGAAACTCGGCCAAGATCCCAACGTATGTTAACTAAAAATTTAACTCAAAGCAGCTGCAAAAAGGGCCTACTAGGGGAGGGGGTCGAAGTCAACTGTGTCTATTTTGGCAATTTAACTTTAACTAAAAATACATATATGCGATGTTATATATTTAATAGTTCTATCGTTTTTCTTAAGTTACGATCGCCAATGAACTATGTGGCGGTCTTCTGGTAGTCTCTCACTCTGAATTTGGGACGTGTTACATGGGTAAATTGCCAATCTCTACTCGAGAAAATCCTTTATGAATATGTTGAATTCCAACCAGAACTATATATGTCTTAATTTGTGGAAGTTCATGCTCATGAATATACTGAAGCTGACCGTCACCGACGCCGTCGCGATAAATGATTATACGCTGAGGCAGCTCTCTAGTGCGAGCTTTGTATTCTGCAATCCCACGCGCCATACATTCTGTCAGACCATCTGATATTTCTTGCTTTGAAGATTGCATAACAACTTGACTGTACCACTGTGTGCAATTTCTATTTAACGATGAAACAAAGCCGGTAATGTTCTTCCCTTTGCGATCTTAATTTTATAACTATGATACCTCGTCTCGAAAATAATTAACAAACATACAATTTATATAGACTACTATAACCTGAAGAAAATGCACTCTAAATGATGGACACATCCAAACCGTTTTCCGATATTGGCCGAATTTACTCGCTTAATTTGCGAAAAACTCGGACAAACTTATTTGGTTTACTCAATAACAGAGTTTTCATCCGGTTTGTTACAACAGCTAAATAATGTGATTGCTTCAGTACGGATATATCACGGAACGCCATGACATAAATGTTTCTCCATTGGAGAACATATTTTTTATAGTTTGTATACCTTTACTTCCAGTGGACGTTTGGCTGTATACTAAGGTGACCAGATGGAAATTCTCAAAATGCGGGAAATTTTTTCAAGGTAAGGATAATAGAGGAACGCCAAAAAAGTTGATGATCTCTAGTGTAAGTTTGGGAAAAACGTCTCTAAGTAGTGCTTATCCGAAAATTTCCAAAAGTGTCACCTTTTGTTGGATAATTGGTAGATAAGCCGGGGAGAGGTCATCATCCCTAAAAACGACCAAAAACATTTTCAACTATCCGTTTCGATTATGTTCATTATATGGCCAATATTACGAGTCAAAGACCTGGACAAAAGTGGGACAACCCAAAAAATGTCCAAAACGTGGGGAGTCCAGTTTTTATTGCGGGACATCCGGTCACCCTACTGCCTACGCCTTTTATCTGGCGGTTCCGAATCTCTTCCCAGAATATCCAAAATTATACGGGGGGGTCAAATTTGTAGTTAACATACGTTGGAATCTTGGCCGGATTTCTGCAGAATATTTAATCGAAAAGTGAAAAATTCGTGATTTTGTCACTTTTTGATTCTCAAGTTATGGTAATTTTAAAAAGTGAAATATTGTGAAATTTTAAATTACCATGACTTGAGAAGAATCAATTGTACGCACTTTTGGTAATGTAAAACTTTGATCGTGAAGCCAATTCCTATAATATATCAAATTTTAAGGGTATTTGATAGATATTCTCATAGAACCATTATGTAGTTAAGTAACAAATGTGATTTCGTGAAGTATGTCTAATTGGCGCGAAAGTGGGCGTATTAGACGCGTCATGACTCAAAGTTGACCAAGTTACAGGCCAAAAATGTGCTAAAAAAGGTACAAATTATCAAAGTGACAAAATCACGACTTAGTCACTTTTCGATTAAATATGCCACAGAAACCCGGCCAAGATCCGAACGTATGTTCAATAAAAATTTGACTCAACACCGCTGCAAGTCATGTGTATCAATTTTGGCAATGTGACTTTGGAGGAATAAACTTTGGAGGAATAATCGCAGTACGTTTTCGATACTTTTTTTGGATGTCCAGGAGCCTAATTAATCAAGCACAATCTAGTTCGGTGCGCTGCTATCCCCCCATGAGTTAGCATTAACTCCTAGGGACTAATTGATAGACAATGCGTAGGGACTAATTGGTGCACATTTGCACACAGCACCAAAAACAGAAATGGAATTAATATGTTTTGATAATTTGTTGCCTCAGATTTCGAATCTGGTATTAGTTTTTGTCTCCGAGGTTTTCAAAGCCTCCAGGGGTTCTCAGGATGGGACCCTATGGATATTTCCTATTTCACATTTTAAATATCCGATTAATTCACTCCAAAAACTTTCGTCAGACTAAATTGAAGCCTGATAAGTATTTCCTTTGATTCCTATATATTTAGAACTGTCTATAGGAAGGAACTTACTAAGGGATTTGTGCGTTTTCCAACTTGGTGTTTTATAAAATATATATTTGGTCAGTTTAGGGTAATTCTGGGGTAATGAATCCGAATATGGGGATTATTTCTCTAGATTAATTAGGGTATTTGAAATATATTTTATTTTTGAGTAATACCAGGGCCGACCGAGGTCAGAAGCGTCTAAGAAAAGTGTGCTTTTCTGTTATTCTGCTCCGAACACACAAAATTACAAAATAGTTGTTTATTATATTTCGGCTCAAAAACATGGAATAGATTAGTTCGTAAATAATATGTAAACGATAGTAACTCCTGTCGTTATACTGGACATTTTACATGTCGTTTTACTGGACATCGTATATATCCCTTTACTGGCCGCATTATTACTTCTCATGGTTTCCGCCGCTGCTTCCATCGACACATTTTCCTCTTCCGATCCTTTAATTGATTAACAGCCGCGGTAGCTGACCCCTAGTAAAATTTTTACTCGATCACTGGGTTTGGTGAGGTTGTACGTTCGTAAGGTTGTCTGCAAATTGATTTGTTATTGTTCTTTACAATCAGCGTCCTGTCGGAATTTGTAGTCTTCACCAATCTAGGTGAACACTCGAAAACTCCATCTCGTAACGACACACGCATTGCCTAGTCTGTACTATTCCATTGATAGTCCATCAGAAGCCTTCGATTATAACGTCATCATGTTATCATGTAGGCATACACGGATCTGTTACTATAACCCTTATTAGTCGAGTGTTCTCAACATGACAGACTTAAACAACCGACAGTTGTAACGACCTTCTTATTGGTTGGTCATTTGAGCAGTGGCCTACACACCACCAGTGCAGCGGCCTACCTCCACGTAGCAGCGTTCTGTAATTGGCAGCAGAGGTCCAATTAGATCAATACCGAGCATGATGTTATGCCCATCACCATGATCTGTGGTCTCCTCGGTTGCAAGTTAGACTTGTTTATATGTCACGTGTCGCAGAAGCGGCCGTACTCTCTCTCGCTGCTTGAGTCCGACAACGACAAGCTATTCATTGAGTGCCACAATTATATCGTCTCCGCCGGCATATCCGCTCTAGATGTTGGAGTAGATCCGTCTGTATATATGTAGGAATCACAAGTTGCGATGCTATGATGACAATCCTGCGTAGCATGTGCAGCCTGCGGTTAATTGTTACAAAGCTTCTAATCCGGGAAAATATGGTGTTCGATTTATGCAAGTCTTTTTATTAGGACCATCTAATTTTAAACTGATTAGGAGTCGTTTCTAACGTAATCTGATACTTTAGTCTCTTTCGACTGTCGTATTTGTGTCCGGAAAGTGAATTAGGCAAGTCGATTTGCCTCGTTAGTCCAAGGTAGTGCCATGTTTCCGTACACGCTCTACTGATAGCCTTATTGTTCTTGCTATTGTTTGCTAGCGCAGATTGCAATCCGGTCGATATTCCTCTGCCATTATGTGGGCCTCTGTAGCGCGGATTCCCACTAGACCATGTTCTCTATTCTGTGCCGGTCGCACATGGCAACCGCTAAATCGGGGCGTCGCAATGACTCTAACATCGTCGCCAGTGTAGTAATGGTAATGTTTGAGTTGGCTGGCTCCAGCTAATTGACTCGCGGAGCGAATCATGTGTGAAAGCGTGGCTTGCTGCGCACGATCGCCGTTTTCGTTGGTAGGTCCCGCCGGAAGAACCACTCAATGGGGACTCGAAGCGGTAGTTGGTTGAGGAAGCCTCGAATTTCTCACCCGCGTCGACGCAATGAAGGACGTTTATCCTTCCTTCTCTCCTTCCCGGTTTTCTGACATATACTCGGCTTCGGGCTAGTCTCGATTTTCGCAATCGTCAGACTTTCCCAAAGACCTTGTCGACTGGAAATTTCTGGATATTTATACGGCTGTTCCAAGTTTTTTAGGGAAGCCTATTTGGAAGAGACCGTTATGATTTTTGACTAATCCTAAGATTTGAACTACTATATTGTATAAATAATAATTGATAATATCGGTGTAAAAGGGTTAAAACAAATCCGTTATTAATTGCTTATATTTCGCCTCTTACGTTTATGGTAGGCGAGTCCCATATTGCCCTGTGCACCAATAAGGCCCCTGGTTACATTTTGTAGAATAACCACAAACAATGGTGTTCCAGGGATTCTACATTATTATCCACAATTTGGAACATTTATCAGATAAAAAGTACCACCGTAATTAGTCGCACTAATAAACAGTATTTCTATGTAACAAGGAAGTTTGTTTAGCAAACTGAAAAAATCCATATGCAGTGAATTATCTTAAATTGGTTACGCTCGTTATGTAAAAACCCGAGTTAATATTCCAAGCCAAGGCAAAGACTAAAATATCTATAATTGCGTTTTGGTTTTAACAAAATAGCGAGACAATTTGAAGTAATTGTACTTGAAATTGCGCCATAATCGTTTTAGCCATAATTTATTTACTACAAGACCAAAATTTCAAACTATTGAAAACATTTCGCCAGAGAGTTCGAAGCTTATAATTCACTAGCCGTTTATTTCTCTGGGACCTCCAGCTGTTTAGTTATTTACATTTATATTAATGAATTATTTTTAAATATACCGTTCATAGCATACTAATTACGTATAAGACGTTGCGCGACCGTAACAAACATACGTTTCTAATTGCTTTTATTACCTAAAATAGAATTCAGATTTTCATTTTTGTTAGAATTTGATGTCAAAATACGAATACAAATGTCAGTTTTAGTCTATGTGAGGTGCATATGGTTTGAAAATAAGGTACAAATTTTATATGTAAAAAAGGAATCCGTGGGTTATGCAGCGCCTAAACATCCGTAAATCATCCCTAATCATCTGATCTCTAAAGAACTTGATTTTGTTATTATATTTGGCAATTTTCGACTTTTTCTTTTCTTCAATGAATAAGGCAAATTAACTCCTACCAATACATTTAATTACAGTAGGACGAGTAAAATTGGCACCAGATCACGGATAGTTTAGAGCGCTCGAATACTGGATGAATGAAGAATGATGAAAATCGAAACGTTTAATTGGGGTCTGTCCAAAGTCGCACACCTTTGAGCAATGAGGCGTGTAATGAGTCATTATACGGGATGTGAAATCGGTCAGAAA
>SCLF01070879.1:0-11520 GCA_004367975.1 Mesochordaeus erythrocephalus
AACTCTACTCTACTCTGATGAACACCATGGAACGAACCATCCACGAAAACTCCATCGGTAAGCCGAAATAGGATATAGAAAAACAGATTTTTCGTTACGCCGATTTCCGTTAACGGTAAATTAACTTAACTAGTAGATACCACTTTTAGTTTTTTGAGTATATTTTTTTGAGCGCATATTTTGTCGAAACCCTACATTGTATAGCTTTGAAATTTTGCGTGCTTAAAGATTAGCCTAAAAGTGAGTGCCATCTTTAAATACTATTTTCTCAGCCGTAAATGAATTTTCTTAATTAAAAAAAACTGTACCTTGGAATTTTGAACTTTAAGTAGTGTAACTACCCCTATTTCACTCTGTTTGGGTGGTACAACGTTTTCGTATTTTTCTGAAGAACTGCTTAGTATTTATAAGTATTTCCATGTATCTATTTCATTTGGAGATTAGTCTTCTAGCGTCGCATTAGAGGTGAGTGTAATTTTCATGCCAGGGTAAATTTAATTATCTGCTCCAGGGGAAATTATGTCTGTACACTGACCAGGCATCTGTTTATAATACGGAAGAGAACACAATATTGTATCTCCCTTGGACCCGATTTTATGCAGAAGTGTGTCAAGACTGCCCATTGTAACTCAGTAAAGTGAGAATTACGTTCATTGTAACTAATTTGGCAGGCCGAAAGCGTTTTCGCAGTTTTTGGGAAAATTGAAGCGACTTGCAAAATTTAACTATCATTATCTCAGCGGTCTGACCTCTATTTCAATCCAAATTTTGACTGATTCTCGTTATTGGCGGCCTTATCATCTACAGAACATTTTTCGGGTTTTCACTAAGAGTTTTGACGGTAGGACCTCGCTTTTAATTTATTATTTTTCTGTGAAATAATGGTCTCACGTTGTAAAGAATATTTTTTATTAATTCAGAAATCCAACGGTTTCCGACTAGAATTCCAAGTACCTTGGAATAACTCAGGTTAATTTTATTAATGTTCATTGGGTATCCTAGTCGGAACAGAAAAAATACGTTCTCATATTGCTTTTTAGTATTTTTTATTGAATTAAAGGTGTAGCTGTGTCTAAATTATATAGAGAGGTCGTGCTAGGAAGAGAGCGAGCACAGTTTTTACAAAGTACCCAGCTATGGTGAGCTCTGCAAACATTACGTTTCATGAACTGCAAGGAAAGCATTCCTATGACGCACGCCTGTAAAAACTACCCTCCCCTATGTCAGGGAGTAACTGATCGGTTAACTAGACTTAGCGGGTCTGAGAGGGTTTTTCCTTGCCGTTCAGAATCTGTTCCCAGACCATCCGAAATTATACGCATTCTACAGTTAACCTCCCTAGAGTCAAAACCTGAAAAAGACCTTTTTGAAAAAAAAACGTTAATTGTAACTCATCGGTATATGGCAGCACACCGCACTAAATTGCACTAGATTAAGGAGACCTCAAGGCATCCAATAAAATTATCAAAAACGTACTCCGATTATTGGTTTTAAACTTATGGACCTCGAAAGTCACATTGCCAAAATAGAAAAAATTGACTTTGACCGTTCCAAACATTAGTTTGTATGCAGCTGTTTCGTGTCATATTTTCAACGAACATACTTTGGGACCTTGGCATGTTTTCTAAATCGTAACAAATTGAAAGGTGAAAAAATCGTGATTATTTTGCTATAACTTTTTGAGCTATAACTAGATCACGTGTTAAGAATTCGGGGTCAGTCATTTGAGAATAATTGAAGCTGGAGTCCTGGCGCGTCGAATAGACCCACTTTAGAGCCAATCGGAAATAGTGCCCGAAATTACTTCTAGTGGCTATAACTATATAACGGGTTAGGAATTCGGGGTCGACCGCTTGAGAATAAATGTAGCGGACATCTGTGCACGTTGAATGAGACCAATTAGATAAATTAGATAAAAGCTAGATACGCTGATTTTTTTGGATTTTTAAGCAGATTAATGGATCGAGAAAATATTATTTGAATGAAATTTCGCGTTCTAACTTTTATATTATTGGCGTATTTTTATAGGGAATAGGAAATATAGAGTTTTTCCTTGCGGTTCTGAATGTGTTTTCGGAATGTACAAAATTATACTCCTTCATACAGTTAACCCCCTCTAAAGACAAAAATGAGTCTTTTTGAAAATTTGTACCTTTTTCGGCCCATTTATTGGCTTATAACGGATCACGTGTTAAGAATTAGGGCTCGGTCCTCTGAGAAGAATTGAAGGTTGAGTGATGACGCGTCGAATAAGCCCACCTTCGAGCCAATCCGACATACTTCAGCAAATTAGTGGAAATGGTTGTGAACCCCTTGAGAGCCCCATACTTTTTTAGACCATCGGTATCACCTGAAGTTCTAGAAAAAAGCCGAAAATTGATTGGGGGTCGCATGGAAATTTTGCGAGGGATCAGTTTTAGTAAACAAATGTCTTCAAAAAATGTAAGTACCTGATAAGCGCAAGAGTTCTACTTATATTATTTAAGACATCTGCCTTTTCGTATATGATTTTTCTTGCGGAGGGAAAATGTAAAACATGTTAGTATCTATAGTTTGCTATTCATTCTCTTTTAACCCGAAAGCTGAAATCTGTGCCGATCGGCACACATTTATTATCCAAATAATAAATAATGAGTTTCTCGAGTGTGTCAAACGGCACAAATTGCAGCGTAGGGGTAGGTCTATCCGTGCAGCTTGCGGGTTAAGAAACCGTTCAAAAGCTTTGTACACATATTATATATGAAGGAACGCTAAGCCGAAGCGTTGGTGCTCAAAAAACATTTAGTCGTGGCTATATACCTCCATCCCCGTTTACACCGCCTGAAATACAAAAAATTGTCCTTCTCCGGGAAAAACGACTCGACGAAGGTGATATTTATGGGCTAGAACTGCATTTTTATCTCGCCAACGGAAGACTAAAGTATCAGTAAGTAATAACTAGCCTTATTTCACACTTAACCGCTATACGCCGTTATGAATGTACGGGGGGGGGGTATCAATTAAAAGTCTCACTTAATCCCCTCGGATTTTTTGAGTCAGAGTGAATAAAGATACATCTACAGTTTATAAATAATTTAATAATCAACGAGCATAAATGTACATAACTAAATGTAGTTAGCGAAAGAATATTGACACCGTTAATCTTCGGCCGTGGCTTTTCAATTTTCGTAATTTGATTACGATCCTGGTTGTTTACTCATAATGGTCGGTTTCAGTTAGATATTAGCCATGGCGTTGATAACTGGCATAAACATTCTTTTTTTATTAGTAGATTTTAGAAATGTGAAATGTTCACGTTCCATAATAAAATTGGCTGTATTGCACATATACCCATTGTCACAATTTGGTAATTTGTCACCTAATTTTTCTCTATTTTTTACCGACTTTATCCAAGTGTATATACCATTAAATTGGGGCCTGCAGGAAGAACACGGAACAGTATCTACTGATTGAAGAGACATCTACTGGCTGAAGAGACAAAATTTGGGCCTGTGTCATGTAGGACAGATCTTCCCGAGCTCTAACCAATAAGTAACCCCCGTAGTTAACCTACGACTACCCATTTGACTCGCCTACGGTAATTGAAGTCGAGTGTATTTTTCAATTTAGGCTTTTAAACCAAGTATTAACATTAATAGGTTTACAGAATTACTGCTAAGCGAATGGAGCTTTCAAAACATCTATCGTCTTAGGATGGTATTACCCAGCAGGTTTTAATCATTTTAACGGGTGTAAACCCGACTCCTAGGATCGTGCGACTGGCATATTTACCAACCTAAATGACAGTCTCAACTCAGCCTGCCTTTAATTATGAATTTAGTTTTACATAATATTTTCTAGTAAGTGGAAAATTCCTACAATCTGTGAAGTGATGGGTCGAATTTTTTTGAGTAATGTTCATAATTGATCTAAGTTTGATTTATTCGTAGTTTACAATGACGATACAGTTAACAGATTTTTGAGTTTCGCGAGTGCATTTCGTAATTATGATTAAATGTTAGGTGACATTCGTGAGTAACTTTTTAAATTCGTAAATTTAAATTCGTAAATTTTTATATGGTTTTAGAGTGTCAGAGCTTGTTTGTAAAAGCTAGGTAGCTGGGCATTTGCACGATATACGAATGATTATCCCAATCCGTGTAATCATAGATACGTCTTTAATTTTAGTCGCATATTATATTGAGTTCTTGAATGATTATTACATTGATGATATGATGTATATATTTATTATTATTATTTATTATATATATATTTATTTTGATGTAATCCCATATTTCTGAAATTAAATAAAAAATATGTTGAGGTTCCCTTATAATGAGTTTCGGCAATGTACGGCACTCATCATTAAATCAACCTTTAATACACGCTGTAGGATTAAAGGCCGCTCTATTGCATATGGCGGATGTCAATTACTATTTCTAAAAGCGACATTTAAGGAATGCTATGTGTGTGGTTGGATTCCCTGATGGTTGTTATAACCAGGTGTGCACCGTTCAAGAAGTTGTTCTATATATCCCGAAATATGGCACTCTATAGCCGTATATGGCTAAGTAGGATCGTCCGGTATTGTGAATTTAGCGTGGATAACTAACTCTCTTTTAGGACCAGGCTCTGAAAATGTTGTCCGGTCGTCTTGGTCTGTAGGTTAATACATGAATAGTGTCCAAGGAACAGTGAGCCTTTTCACTAACGTGATATTAACCTTAAATAACTAATATATCTGCTTCTCTGCATTATCTGGTGGGTTGTTTTTGTCACTTCCAGGGACTGAATCCAGAGGGAATACTGGTTGTAGACCATCGGCATCACCTGAAGTTTTAGAACAAAACTGAAATTGATTTTTAGAGTTGGGGGTCGCATGTAAATTTTGCGAGGGATGAGTTTTAGTAAACAATTGTCTTGAAAAAATGTAAGTATCTCATAAGTGAAGCGTTCTCTTATATTATTTAAGACATCTGAGTTTTCGCATATAATTTGTCTTGCGAAGGGAAAATGTAAAACATGTTAGTATCTATAGTTTGCTATTCATTCTCTTTTAAGCCGAAAGCTGAAACCGATCGGCACAGATTTTCGTTAATCGGACCATAACTTCTGTTAGAGTGGCCCCCATAAACCGGCCTCCCCGGAATCGCACCAAATTGATGGCTGAGACAACCTCTAGTGGACCAGTATCTTTAAAAAAATTAAGTACCCACAGGTAATTAAGGTAATTAAAAAATCGAGCGTTACTTCTAAACCGAATTGTCTCCCGCATATTTTGGGATAACATTCGTCCACGAATTTTGACCGGAAGTGGACGCAAAAAACGAAAAATCCGAAAATTGCGGGGAAAAAACTGGATAATACTTGCCCAGCCGATATTTATCGGACAGAAAATGTGAGCGTATATAATGGTATTTAACTCTTTATATCCATACTTAAACTTTTAATAGAAACGAAAAATATTTAGACCTGAAATCGATTAGTGATTAGCCATTTCCTGTATTAACAATTGTTTTCTTTTCGCGTATTTTAGCAGTCTATCCAATGTAACAAATAACATTAAGTTACGATCGGCACAGATTTCGGCTTTCGGGTTAAAGGAGAATGAATAGCAAACTATAGAAACAAAGATGTTTTACATTTTCCCTCCGCAAGACAAATTATATGCGAAAACGCAGATGTCTTAAATAATATAAGTAGAACTCTTTCACATATTTGAAGACATTTGTTTACTAAAACTCATCCCCCGCAAAATTTCCGGTTTTTTTTCTAGAACTTCAGGTGACAACGACGGGTTCCTAACTAAAAGTATAAATATCTCAGAACCAACCACTATTCCCTCTGGATTCAGTCCCTGGAAGTGACAAAACAACGCACCAGATAATACAAATAAGCAGATATATTCGTTATTTAATATCACGTTCGTGAAAAGGCTCACTGTATATGCATTTGGTTAACTTATGCTATCGAAAACAACAGCACTTCACTAGATACCATTCATGTATTAACTTGCAGACCAAGACGGCTGAGAAAATTTTGAGAGCCTGGTCCTAAAAGAGAGTTACTCATCCACGTTAAATAATTAAGGCCAAGGTATAGGGAAAACTTTACATATCCGGACTTTACAATCTGGCTCGACAATATCACACGATATAACTTGAAAGTATATAATGGTTCCAAAAATTTACCCAGATTACCGTATAATCCTAAATAGCCTTCTAGAGCCGTGTATTGCAGAGTGCCGGACTTCGCGATAAATAGAACAACCTCTTGAACGGCGTAGGCCTGGTTAGAACAACAACCAAGGAAATGTCGCCTTTAGAAATAGTAAATGAAGTCCGTCATATGCAATAGAGCGGCCTTTAATCCGACAGCGTGTATTAAAAGTTGATTTAATGATGAATGGCGTACATTGCCGAAACTCATTATAAGGAAACCTCAAAATCATTTTTATTTAATTACACCAAAATAAATATATATAATAAATTTATAATAATAAATATATACATCATATCACTAATGTAATAGTCATTCAAGAACTCAGTATAATGTGCGACTAAAATTAAAGACGTACCTATGATTACACGGATAGTGCTAATCATTCGTATATCGTAAAAATGCCCAGCTACCTTGCTTTTTACAATCAAGCTCTGACGCTCTAAAACCATTTAAGAATTTACGAATGCAAAAATAAAAATCAACCAAATCCTCTAAAGAATACGTTCAGACAAGTTACTCACGAATGTCACCTAAATTTTGATCATAATCACGAAATCTTCTCGCAAAATTCGAAAATCTGTTAACACTTACCTACACTTGTAGCACAGGGTATGGACAGTACCGTCCTTTGACACATAGTACTGTATCGTGATTGTAAAATACGAATAAATTTCCCACTGACTAGTAAATATTATGAAAAACTGAATTCATAATTAAAGGCAGGTTGAGACTGTTAATCAGGTTAGTAAATATGCCACAGTCGCACGGTGACAGGCGTCGGATTGACACCCGTTACAATTATCAAAACCTGCCCGGTAATACCATCCTACGACGATGGTTATTTTGAAAGCTCCATTTTCTATTAGCAGTAATTCTGTAACCCGCCTTCAATTACCCTAGGGAGTCAAATGGGGAGTCTATTCCATGTTCTTCCTGCAGATACCAAACCTGCCTCATTTGAGGTAGGCCTAGACTCCCGCTATATTCACCGGCTCCATAGACACCGCTATGCTCTTTCCATCTATTATACAACGAATTAATATTTTTTACCATTGCAAGGCTAAGTGTTTATTATTTAAATATATACCCTAACTGCCATAAGTTGTCCAGGAAAGCATGTTCTAGAGACGTTTTAAGGCTTTAGACGTGGTTGAATATTTGATTTACCACTACTGACCCCCCCAAATTGGACGTGAGATTTTTGGGAACTATCTTTAGACCCGAAGTGACAGGTTAAAACCGGAACTTGATTATTTTGAAACCGAGACGACCTCTAGTGGAAAACTATCTTTAAAAATATTAAACACGAATTTTGACCGGAAATAAACCTAAAAATTGAAAATTCGAAATTTTTCGTTGAAAAATTGGTTGAAGCCGTACCGTAAGCGGACAAACAAAATAAGCGCTCTACGGCCGGGTATTCTCCCGTAAACTTAATTTTATCGATTGTCAATAATTTCAGAAGATTTGTGTTTTCGTTGCTTTGTTCGTCTAGTTATCAATTGTATGTCATTGTTATTGAATTTGAAATATGAAGGGACCCGATCTCAATATTTCATTCGTATTGTGAATGCAAGTGATTCAGACCAGGCTATTAGCGAATTAACTATCATGGATATATAAATGAGATGCGTAGGTGTGTATTTTGGGTTTAAAATCTGTATTCGAAGTTTTATTGTTGATGTTAAAAATTTCGGTTATTTCTCTAGCGTTTAAAAGAAGATGCAAACAATGATTTGGTCTGATCCACTCCTCGATAACATCATATTTGCAGACATAATCGGACCGTAAATCGCGCCGAAGTTAGACAAAATTGTATAAGTTTCACTAACAATGTTTAAAATTCACTGGTAATGACTAGAAACTACTTTAAAGGCAACTTTCCTTACTATGCAGGCATTCTGCACTTCACAAGCGGTTTTATTGTGAATAAAATCTATTGAAAACTATGGTTTCAACGCATATTCGTCCTTGCGTTTTTAAAACAAATAATATATTCGAATTCTGGAGATTGAATTAATTGGATTAATATCACTGGTCATAAATAAACAAAAAGGTGCATATTTAACCCGCAAGCTGATCACCCGCACCTAAAGCTTTTCCAGTTTTTTTAACGTACCTTTTAGACCGGAAGTGACAGCTGAAAACCGGAAGTTGATTATTTTGAACCGCGAATGACATCATTCGTATTTTTTTTTACAATTTAAGACAGCTGTGTCTTAGTTAGGAAAACATCGAACAGAACTTCTAATCCATTATTTTTCTTGCGCATATTTCAGAGTAGCTTTCGACCACGAATTTTGACCGGAAATGAACGCAAAAAATGAAAAATCCTAAAATTTCGGACGAGCAACTGGACAAATACTTCCCCTGTCGATATTTGTCCTACCTAAAAATTTAAGCGTATATAACCGTGCGCAACTCTCAATATTCAAACGTAAACTTTTTGAAGAAAAAAGAAAAATTAATTTGCGTCAAGTAACCATTCATCGAGAATTAGTATTATTTTTGTTTCGGCTTATGAGTGTCGGTGCTTATAAATCGTGCTATATATAATATTAACAAAATACGTAGGCAGAATACAGACAGGTAGAGGGAGATGTGGTGAACAATATGAGACCAAAATAAACGAATTCTTATAAAGGGATCGATGGTTATAGGGAAACTCGGCACCAAATCAATCCCAAAATCTCCGTGAGCGGAGTACGCCTACGGTTGATACAGAGGTAGAGGGAGATGAGCGGAATAATATGAGATATAAAAGTACAATTGTGATAAAGGGGTGGATAGGTATCCCAAAAGCAACCTAATGTGCAGTTTTTTATTTGAGCCATTATTACTTAATTTTTGCCTGTTAATCAGTTAAGGAAATAAGAAAACAAAAAAGCAGGTCTCGAGCCTTATAAAGGCCTACTTTTTAGTTTTCTTATTTCCTCACCTGATTCACCAGCAAAAATTAAGTAAGAATGGCTCAAATAACAAACGGCACATTAGGTTACTTTTGGGATATGTGCAATAATAGTAAATTTCGTAGGCAGCTATTGCAAATATGCCCATAAGTACATATAATACCGTAGTATGTATACCCCATATGGTCAAGAATGACCGAATTTGACAGAAAACAGCTTAAATGTTAGTAACTGTACAGAAAATTGGTTATTCGAACTATCCCTTACACCTGTAATCAATAACACGAAAATAGGAATCTAGAATTGAAATAATGAGTTTCACGAGAATGTGTCGAGCGGGACAGATTGCAGCGTATGGGCAGAAGCATTCGTACAGATTTTGGGTTATATAAAAAGGTCTGGTAGATATATATTCAATTGTAGGTTACTCCTAGTTTTAATCTAGTGATATTTTCGCGCGTGATAGAATCTCGTGCATAATGTCTAAAGACATACAATAATCAGTAATAGAGTTCGGGATCAACTAATGACATTGACATCATTATTTATGCATTCGGGATCTCAAACCTACCGTTTTAACAAGTCAAACGTATTAATTAATACTAGAAGTAACCTAAAATTGACTGTCTCTCGAATACGCGCTCCTGAGCAACCTATAACAGATGGAACCTCTACAGAAATTTTCATCAGTAAATGAAAATAGGATATACAGTAGCGGGTGTAAATATGGTTATAGGAACAGGTCCAATTAGAAGTCTCGATTTACCCGCAAGCCCTTCGATTGGCATAGGAAAAAAGGTGCAGCTAAAGTCAGTTTAAACGTAATTAAAATATTTCGGCCGACAAAATGGCATTTGATGTTTAAAAAGCGCTTTTGGACTGTACTTTATTCAAACCGAAAGAAATATTTTCAATAAATACATATATATATATATAGGCAATGATCTAATACCTCAAATGAGGCAGGTGTGGTATCTACTGGTTATGCAGGCTAAGGTTTATTTAACTATTCAGAGACCACGAAAATATTGATAAAGATGTCTATGTTGTTTCAAATGGTGCAGAAGTTATAATTATATCAGGAAATAGAGGTTTTCTTTTATGATTTACCACAAAGATAGGAGACGATAGACAAGAGATCATAATAAGTAGCTCCCAATTAGAAACTGACACACGAAAAATATTAGGGTTAACCAATTTAACAAATAGTCATATTTTTACATTTTGGGAAATTTTCGAAAACACTCGTGTCGCAAAAAGTGTCTAGTCGTAGGCGGAATTTCGTTAATGACTCCCAAGTACTAATTCGTTAATGACTCCCAAGTACTTGAACGAAGGTACCAGTAGGGGGGGGGGTGTGATTCGTATATTTGATGACAGAATGGGTTTTTCACATGGGTTAACAGCATGATACTGATTAGATTAATTTTCATTCACAGAAGTTAATATTCAAAGTAGTGTTTTACTATTATATAGTAAGACACGTCTATCCAAACTGGCCTATGCCCCTCTACTCTCCCCTATGCCATGGAGCAACTGATCGGTTAACTCGTGAGTATGATGGAGTTTTTTCTTGCGGTTTAAAATCTGTTCTCACACTATCCGAAGTTATACGGCGTCGTACAGTTACCCCCTCCCTAAAGACAAAACGTGAAAAAGACCTTTTTGTAAAAAACGTTAATTTTAACTCGTGAGGGCATAGCAGTTCACCGAACTAAACTGCACTAGATTTACTTTGACAAGGCGCAGTTTGGATGCTACTGTATTAAATTAAATATATAATTGAATACTAGAAATACCCTTAGATCGGCAATGAGTTAGTCTTTATGAATGCAAAATTTCAGGACGATATAACGTATGGTGTTCGAGAAAATGCGAGTGAAAACTCGATCGCCAAATGAGGCAGGTGTGGTTTCTACTCAAAAAACGAAAAGTGGTATCTACTGGTTAATCTAAAAAGGAAACCTGAATAAGCTCCATTTTATCGGGATAATATGAACGAGAAATGCAATGCAGTTTTGACCCTGATGCTCGAAACAATACTGAAAGATGACTTAATAAATGAGATACGAATAAAAAACAAATGGGAGAAGTTCAAGAATCGGACTCTTGTTTCAGTGCTGTATAACCAGCATTCTTGATTACACCGTGCTAAGCATCAATATATGTGCCATAATAAACTATTTATGTTGTAATTGAAGGGACGCACCTGACTGGACTACCACAATATATATATGGATGACAATGGATGCTATCATCATTCAATCTGGCCGGCAATATTGATTTTTAGTGGTAATCTACTGGTAGGTTATCCTATTTTCAGTTACTGATTTAACTCCTGTGCTACTTTTTGAGTTTTTAAAACTCATAGACCGGTTTTTCGCGTTTTGCTCGAAACTGAGCGGAGCTA
>SCLF01070990.1:0-11517 GCA_004367975.1 Mesochordaeus erythrocephalus
TCTCACCCGAAAATTAATGAATAGTTTTTAATAAAATGTCTACCATTTGAACGGTGAACGTGTAGCTTTCTAATGGTAAAAATTTTATTAAAAACTATTCATTGGTTTTCCGGTGACACGATCGAGAAGAAAATATACGATCGGACAATTTTTCCAACATCATCGTATATTCTTTTTTTGGGGCACAATTCCCACTATATCATCTACAATTTAAGAATTATACTTATAGGAGAATTATACCGTACATTTTCGTTCTCATATTATTTTCTTGTTTATAAAATACCAGAATTAATGACGTTATTTTTAGTTGAATAACGGTTTAATGAAAAAGCTTTATGCCCAAATGGATTTGAAATAAAGGACAAAGGGACACATTAAGTGATTGTGACAATAATCCTCAGAGATCCGCTATTCATGAGGAACGTCGACATCCATATTATTTAAGTGAGTTGGAAATTTTACAGTCCAGTTTTTGTAGTGCACTCTAATTAAAGAAAAAGACAAACCAATTTGGTTGAAAAATTAATACATTTGGCCTGGGGCAATTTTGGAACAATTTAAAACTAAGATAAATTATTTAATCGAACAATCATTTGCATCTCAGCGGCGGTTACCGAGAATTACCTGGTTCAAGAGGCGATTCCCAGTGGCACACAGAAAGCGATAATAAGGCAAATGTGGCGAAAAAGAACATGTGGATAAAAGAAACACTAACGAGTAGTTTAATTATTGATAAAGTTGAAGTATGTATACTTGTAAGAGTTAATTGCGCGAATCAGGAGGGGAAATTTTATTCACTGGGCTGAATACATTGTTGGGTTTGAATCAGCTTTAACCCCCAGGTAACGTTCCGTGTGACTTTTCATTTAACCGCAAGACTGAAAGTCAAAAACGGAAATTGTTTTTTTTCTACTCAGGAATTATACCACATTTTGCGCGAGATAACCTTTTGGTTGAAAAGTATGTATGAGTACAAGTGCATATATATTTCAATATATCCCAAAACACTGCCTGGTAACACATTCTAGTCGATCGAAAACGTTCGCGCCCCACATTCTCCCATTTTACCAAGATGACCACAATGTACTGCACTTCGATCGACTAACATTCTCGATCGACCCAAATGTGTTACCTAGCAGCGATTTGGGATATGTGAAAGCAATGTAAAATTAAGGAATACAGAATACAGATATTGTTGAACGGTTTCAAAAGTGGATATAATTCCGTAGTTTTTAACCGAAATGGGCAAGGATGATCTGATTGCAATGTAATGCAACCAACTGAAATATATAAGCATCATAGAAACGCAAACAGCTTTATGCAAAAATAACCACAGGGGTCGTTACACTGGCACTACGGGGAATACTTAGGAGGTCACCGATTGGCAAGAACGTTCGAAGAACGAATACCATCAAGAAAAACGGTATTTCCAATTCAGTTTGTTTAGTATCACAGTTCATAAGAATTTACCCTTTTTTCGTGGCTGACTGAAAAGTGGTGGTGGCCCTTCAGTTCGTCCTAATTTTAACGGCCCGCTTAAATCTATAGCTGCGAGTTGGTGGTCGAAAAAAAAGTTGTACACGAGTTAATTGTGATTCTGAAAAAAAAATATTTCTATTGTATCCTAATGTGTCCCAATGTTTCCTAATATGTCCCACTGTGTCCTAATATGTCTACATTTCTACGAAAATGTGTACCAACCACCAAAAACCAGCGCGAAATTTACAGTAAATATTGTCCTCTGTAGTATATTTTAATCTCATATTTGTAAAAATACACATTTATTTGGATTAAATCTCAATATTTATTGTCAAATCATTATAGGCTCATGAATGCACACGCAGACAAGAATATACGGCGACGCGGGGGCGTAACGCCATGTGTGGATAATTACCACGGTAGTCTAGTCTTTTCACGCGGAATTCGGCACCGAAAAAGGCCAGAAGTGAATTTGTGCTGAGAGCGGGAGTAGTGTGGGGGAAATACGGCTGACTTACGAAGTAATTTTGGTTGTAAACAGGGGTGATTAAATTGTGAATAAATAAATCGTAAAAGAGGACTTTTCACAAAAGTGGGATACCGTATTATTTTAAAGTTGGGTATTCTAGCTTATATACATGAATTCCCGGATGGAAACTAGGATATCAGGCAGAGAAAATAGACTAGAGAAATACGGACGTGAATTTTAGTTCGTCCTTTGATCTCATGACGTGCTTAACAAAGTTGCAAAAATGTCAGTTTTTGTGAATGCGAGTCCCTCTCTCACAGTCCTTCTCTAACACGCTCTCTCTCTCCTATTGAGATTGGAATCCTCCTTTTGTTGAAACATTCCAGATTTATGTCAAATCAAGCTGAAAGTATTGGATGCACTATGTATGCAATGTTATAATCACAAATGGGGATAAGAAACGGGATCCCCCATTTTCTCCCAAATAGAATTGTCACATAGGAGTGAAAGTCTTGCATTAGCCCCACAAGTTCATGCAAACGTGGGCTTGAATGCACATCCGAATTGGATTAAAATCATCGAGTTCATTCAAGAAAACTGGCTTAACCTGTCAAAACATTTTCATAGCTGAACAGTTAAAAGTCCCTAGCCATTATAACTATGACATATTTTACGAAGAAATCGGGGTGGTTCATTACTTACACAAAAAAAGAAAGGACAAAAGAACTGATTCAGAGATTACTTTGAGGAACCGGAATGAAATCCCCTCATCAGTCAATAAGCTATAACATAAGCTCTATTCAAAATCAAGGCTAAAATCTCCTTTTCTGGTTTTGCTTGAATAAAATAAAGCGTCTAAAGCGGGACTCCCTTTTCTATGTGCCTCTCTGTCCGTTAACTCAGCTGGTGTAATGTCTATTAATGCATAGAGGGGGGGGTAGAGCAGGAATATTTGTGGTAGAAACCACACGAATCATGCTTAAGCCATACATACACACTTGACTCGAGACTCTTGAGAGAGTGTATTTTGAGGGTATAACCGCTAGGGATGTGTTTCACAGGTGCAAAAATGATCAGCAAAAGTGGATTTACTGACTAAGATAATTACAAGGCGATATAGTATTAAGGTATAATCACGACTAATAAATCTAACTACCCAAGGTCACCTCTTTTAGCTAGATTCCAAGTCAGTTTTAACGCATAAACATGGAAATATACCCATCAGAATACAATATATTGCAGCCTTCGTGTGATAGCTTAAGTGACATCGAGCATGACGTCTATATATTAATCGCACCCACATCAATCGAGTACTTTCTCACTCTTGACAAAAAGGTTATAATTGAAATTATATTCCAAATCAAATACTCAATTAATCATGACCCCCCCCCTTATACTCTAATCGAACACTCTCAATATCATTTTTCTCTTTGAATCATGATTAAATTAAGTCCACTCCTGAACAGTGCACGGGTTTCTTAACTCCCAGTTGAATTGTATCTAAAACGTTCGTGCGATATCCCAAATCTCTCTCGTGTGGCGGTTTTGAGTCAATTAGATTTTTACCACTTTCGTAAGCCTAAATTTAGGCATTTAAACACTTCAGGTTAAAACATTCAATGTCCAAAATGCAAAACAGGTTAAAGCGTAAATTTTGGTAACCTAATGATTTGAATATTAAGTGTCTAAATGCCTAAATTTAGGCTTACTAAAATGTTAGAAATCTAATTAACTCAAAACCGCCACCCGATAGTGATTTTGGATATGTTTAAAATATTACAACCACGGATGTTTTGCGCCATATTAACTTTGTGTATAATAGTTACTTCGAAATCGGAATGCCTTAGAAGCAAATCATCTGTATGTAAAATAACTTCCCATGGAGCAACAAAAATTATAATTTAGAACAAGTTTTAATGTTGGCATTCCTGTTAATACAACAACTGACGTAGTTTCAGCTTCTAATTGGCCACCTGACAATTCCAAGCAGTATTATTGCGAGTTCTAGATTTAACCTATAATAACGTATAAAAATGAATCAGATATTAGGAGTGACATTGTTTGATCATTCAACTTATTAAAACTAGTCAGGATTGAGTAGTTTTACGACTTACCATCCAATTTTATTAACATTTAGTTAATTAGTACTTATTAACGACAATGTACTTTATAGATGAGCTAAAAGCACATGACCACAATTATATGGATAGGGGAATGCGCAATAAATGCCCCTGGGTCACAAAATAAACGAAATCTAATCACATGTCGCCATAAATCTGTAAACTACCAATGTACATAAATCAATATCGCTATTAATTGCACGTAATAAAATGTAATTTAGTAATTAACCCCGCCTCATGGATTGCCCCGCTTATGTTTTGAAACTACTGAATGTGAAATTCAATCAGCTGGGAACCTCTTGCTTGAAAATGAGTGGTCGGGGGTATGTTACGCTTTCACATTGGCCTTTTCATCAAAACAATAACACATCAACGCGGAACAGAATAAATACGCGACAATTACGACCGAAATGATACCGAAAAATAATTATCGAAAAGTTACTATTTTTTCAGATACCAAACTTCTAAATTGTATTATCATTGTTTATTTTTAACGGCAATTTTATCGGGTAGTTTTAATTAAATTATGCATTTTCTAGAAAAAAAAACAATTATAATCAGTGTGGAATTTCTTATTTATCGACAAACAGATCATAATATTTTTTAAATAGATGTATTTCAATCCCATTGTCTCCAACAGAAATTTCTAATTTTTCTAAACTTTACGTGAACACCCTTAAGCTTTTCGATTTTATGGATTTTTAATATTAACGTAGCCCGTTTAAAGGAAATATAATGTTCTTAAAGTTATTTTAGCTAATCACTGAGATACAATACACTACATATACAGTGCACTTACCGATGCCAGTCCACCATTGAATAGGGAATGAGCCGAAAACAGGTTTGCCGTTAACTCGGCTGGATACAGACTCAATGGTTTCTTTTCTGAATGGGAAAATAAGCGCGACATTCAAACCGTCTTTTTTGATCAAAAACACGGTGGGAAACGCTTGGGAGTTTAATCAATCAAACGTCATGGCATAAATGACCGATAAGCCGAATGAAAAAGGATGAAAATGTTCGTGTTTTTACGTATGTTGGATGGGATTAGGTGGCCCGGGTGCCAGGTGCCAGTTGTAGAACACCCACCGTAATAAAGAAAGAAAGACCATTAATTATCTAATTTCGGAATCAAGCGAGGTGGGGGGCGGGGTGGTTTTGGGAAAACTCACCTGTTTTATCGTCACTGTCTGACTTGTCGCCAGCCGATGAAGGCCGATTGGCTTCACTTTCGTCGACTAAATCTTCTTTAATATCTGACAAATTATCATCATTCGCATCGCGACCGTCATCGTCTTCTTGCGTAAATACCTAGAAAACATTAAAAAAATAGATCCCAAGTAGAAGTTAAAATACAAGGCGCTCATTGGCTCGATTATGTTTGCCAGAGGGCAAACATTCCCCAAATGTCAAACTTTTATCAAAATTAGCGCAGTTTATTTCACATTATTTGGGCAATAAAATCTATCTTTCCAAGGGCGAATTGGCAAGAATTTTCAGATATTTGAATAAATATTTATTTTTTAACAAATCAGAGTCTCCCATACAATACAATCACCTGCTCGTATAGAAAATGTACACTAAAACTATTCTCTCTTCACGCTAATATTTCGTTATTTTAACGCCAAAGTGTTACCCGAAAAATAGGGGAACTTGCGCGTAACATTCCAAAAAAATGCGCCCCGCGACCCACTCCATAAACATAAAGAACGCGACTTGTTTAGACAGCGTTTTTTTTTGGGAAATAAAGCCTTTGAATAAATACAATTCGGCGCAATATCAACGTTAAAATGCGCACGCAGAGGTATATTTTATAAATAATCAAATAACAAAGCCTAAAGAGGGGGTTGCGTAAGACTTCTGCAATGGAAAATAACTATGCGGAGAGGCACTGAATCCAAGGCTAACGGCATTACTGTATAGTGCCCAAGTAATTTTATGATCTATCACGCATTAATTTAAAACAGGAAGTAGGCCCGGGGTGACGAAATTAAGTACCTTTGGGGTGTCATCAGCTGCACCATCGGGAGACTCAGCATTTATTTCTGTTGACATTTTCTCTATTTCTTATTTCTCTCTCTTAATCACAAACTGTTCATAAATATCTTCTGTCGTTCCTTTTTTTACTGCTGCTTTCAACCTAACAACATAAGGTTAGCTTCTATCGTGTAATGCAAATTTCGGCCCGTTTTTCCACCGTCGATAATGGTTTTTCTACTCTTTTGTTAGTGTAGCGGGAAGCGATTTTTGATTTGTATTTGAAATTAATCGTTATTTGATTTATTTCTCTCTCCCAATCGCGTATTTCAGGGGTGGCCCTGTGCCGCGAGTTTCTCTTCTCTCTCTCTTCCCTGTGTCAAAATCAAAATATTTTTTTTTCGTAATATGTGGGTGGCCGTAATATATGGGTGGCCTATGTCTCTTTGATTTAAACTCTTGATACGTTTTTTTACTCTTGCGTTTTTGGTGTTTAATTCAACTGTTTAAAGGATATAAGGTGCTGAAAAGAACAAACGAGTGGTTAGTGTCGGTCGTCTACTTTTTTCAGGCGCCGATCAAACAATTTGAGTGACGCCGCCAATCAACTAAAATATATCACCAGCGCCATATCAAACACATTGAAGCAAGTAGAGGCCGAGAGAGGGGTAGAGAGAGGGGCGAGCCCAGCGCAGAGAGAAAGAAACGGCAGAAAATGAGGAAAACCAGGGGAGGGCGCTCCGATACTGCAACTTGAAGAGGACCTACTACCCTAAGTATAGAAGAAGATGCTTGCCGTTTCATATATGCTACTAGACTGAAAAGCAGGACAAATACATGTCCTAAACGGTTAGGCGAAACTCACCCTAACTGTGGTCATTGTTCCGCAGTGTGCACACTCATACATTACGTATTGTGCCCCACCGAAGCCCCAACCAACAATTCGTAAAATCGTTCGAATATTTCCATGTTCCAATAGTAGAACTAGCCCCGATTCAGCTCGAAAATAAAATAAAGGTTGGTATGGTAGGTATATAGTGAGATGCTAATGTAATAGCGCCCCTTAACCAGATCCAATCATCACTCGTCAGAAGGCAGTGTGCCGCACAACATCAAAGGGCCATTCATGTTTTAAAATTACATCATTTACTTATTGCAATAACCTGTTCTCATTTACCGGGTTTAGAAAAACGTTTTTTAAATATACCGAACATTGATGAACGAGCCCATTTAAAATGAACAGTAGAAATTACGAATGCCACCTCCTTGACCGACATATTTCCGTAGAAACAGCTGTGTATCTTTCCCAATTTCAATCCTTTAACTAGTCCCATTTTATCAGTTTGCGTAGGTGATATTATATATTACACTGAGATATCTTATTAAGAGTTATTTGTCGATTATTTAGTATCAATAAAACGTGTTCCAAGCCCAACTTTTTAGTTAACCCCACAAAAAAGGGTTCGCATCCAGAAAGTGGTAAGAATGTCTTGAACATTTGCGCATGAAATAACCAAATTTAACCATATTAATCTGAATTAAATTCGTTGTCCCTGAATTACTGAAACTTTTTAAAGATCCGAAATTTTAAGTCGCTAAGACTCCATCGAATGTTTTTCCGTGCCGAGATTATTTTTTCAACTATCATTTCATTTAATACGGGTATACGGTTATAGCATTTTTGTGAAGGAGATAATTCATTTTAACAATAAACACAGTTTTTTAATACCTAAATGGCTAACGGAAATTTAGAGATCTCTGCCGCGGTATAATCGTTTTATATTGGGCGGCGGCGTAAAAGTGTCCCGCATAACCGGAGCGAAAGCCACCCCGTCCGTTCCACCAAAACGCACAAATACTTGAAATGTCGAACAAATTCGCAAATTTCTACATAACCAGAAAGGTAACTGACCCAAGTCCGCTATTGTCAAAATAGCGAAATGATGCAAACTGACGATAACACTCACCTTTAGTCTCCATAAGGATACCGCCCATCCCCATAATACCATCATCTTTCTCATTATATAACCTACCCCCTATGGGAACGCAAATTTTTTTTATTAAAATCCAAAATACTAAGGCAAATAACTTCACACTTTTAACCCGGGAATATAATGTCATTCCCATAGCTCCATCTGTGCCCACCAAACTACGACGACAAAAATGATTGTTTTATTTATATAAAAATATAACGTAAAACTACTCTTTTCATAAAAGTTATTTGGCCGGAAATTTACTCAATTCGGAATAGATTTCATAGCTATATTTAACAATTACCGGAGTGTGTGTAATGTATACCCATACCAATATAAAACATACATATTGATTCACATATTTTACTTGACGTGATTTGGGTATTTCACCATTGGGAACATTATGTGGCACTCTGGGGTTATTGGTGAAATACAAGTCAAGTGTATAAGTTTGACCCGATTCCCACATGATATAGGCCATATGAAGCACAGCGTGCATTAGCTCTGATAGTAGTACTTCATCTCGAGAAGAAGAGGTCGAGTGAAAAGGCGCAAATCTGATAATCGGAATTGAAATCTTAATGTTTAATTGACCTCTTGACCATAACATTAATAAGATCAAAATCGATCGGATTAAAACGAATCAATAAAGAGGACTGACGACGTTTCTAAACAGAAGGAGTCCTTCAACGAACGTTATGTTGACGGTTATGTGTCCTTAATAAGTATAATTTAAAATATATATCCTTTGTTCGCCCTCTTGGTTCCATTTGGTGCAAGCCCCTTTTGAGTGAGTGTAATTCTTTTATAATTTACCCATGCTTTTGTTTCACCTTATCGTCAAAGCCGTTGGTTAAACAAAAGCATGGGTAAACTAGAAATGAATTCTACTCACTCTAAAGTGGCTTGCAACCAAATGGTGCCGTGGGTAAACTAAGGATATCTCTCGGGAAACTATTTCTCGTATCACTAACAGGAAATTATTCGATCCTAAATTTAATAATTTAGATTTCCAGGTTTAAGAATTTTGTTTTAAACCAATATTTACTCGTTTTAGATAAGGATTTAAAGGCACCGGAAATATAAACTTTTCAATAGATTTTGTTCACAATCAAGATGGTTGTGCCCTCAGCTTGAAGTTTATGCACTTGCGGTGCGATTTCCGGTCAGACCGGAAATTTTGTCGCAATAATCATGTAATTGAGAAGTGTATCATCTTTTAAACGTCAGAGAGATATACGAAATTTCTATCACCAATAATATTAGCTCGAATCCAGATCAAAGACCCTAAATACACATCTGTACGTATACTCTAGAGTACTCTTTGTATACGAAACTCTGTAACCGTAACGGATTAGTCCGTGTCTGTACCTACGTTAAGTACTACGTTTTTTAAGAGAGTTTTTTACAAAAGATATTCACGGGGCACAATTCAAAATATTCAATTTCTAGTTTTTATCTGGTACTACCGGTCTAAAAATGGTTGCAAACAAAAAAAAAGGTCTAAAAAGCGCGACGTCCCGCTTTTTATGGGACATCTGGTCACCCTACTGGAAGATATATATATATATAATTGGAAAATTGTGGTTTTGAGTGTTTTTCGAACACAAAAACCATAAGTAAAGGTGTTAGTCAGAAAATCAATGTTGATGTATTCGCTAACGTCGGGAAAAAACGAGTCAAACGCTCAGCACAAAAAGGGACCAATTAACTGTTTAACCAGTGCACAATATGGACAAATAGGAATTAATTCCAAAATCAATATCTTCGTATTTTAAACAATACGTGAAACATATGATTTCTAAAATGGCCCTATTCTATTATAATTTCGATTTTCACGCCTTGTAACTTTTTAAAGCGAAACAGTTTGGATGTAGATTTAGAGCATAGCTAGAGCTGAATGGAAAATGTAATAAAAATGTACTAAATTATTTTTTTTTATTATTTCGTAATAATTTTCCGCGTCTGGCCTGATGATGCGCAAAGCTGTGTTTTATGAGCCCGCGTATGGATCATAGCATAAATCAGTCTGGATTACGTCTCGAGGATAGACCAGTTCAGCCTGATTTATATTTGTTATTTTATTTACAAATTATACAAATAACTACGGTGTAATTATCGTGCAATTTTGTTCATGTTTCGCGCAAGCTCCATTTTAGTTAATTATTGCTATTTTGGAAAACAAATATGATATACATACTATTAGTTCACTAGTCAATATCAATACTGACTTACGCAAAAAGTATAGTTCTAACAATACTAGATCAAGTCTTAATATGGATATCTGTTATATCCCAATTACATGCCTGGTTCCAATAAGTTTACTATAGAAAATTGCATCTCATTGGTTAACTCGTACACGACCAGTGTACGTAAAAGTAAGTGTGATGAATCTCCTCCTTTGGCATATAACTCCTGTATCTTCATATCCGTACCATAGCTTACGGCGTAATTAATTAAACGATGGAAAATACATCATCAATAAAAACAACATTCGGTTTATGTCTGCTTGATAACCTATGTTATTACACACACTTACAACCATTATTAGTAATCACCCTCCATACTCAATGGCGTACGCTATGTTACGGATATGAATGTATAGGTTTATGCCAAAGATGGAGATTAATCATACTTAGTTGTATGTATATTGGTCGTGTAAGACACATGTGTCAAAACTGCCCCCTCCCCCGGGGTCCAGGGAGAAACTGATCGGTTAACGAGACTTAGTGAGTCTAATAAAGTTATTCCTTGCGGTTCAGAATATGTTTTCAAACTTTAATTTTAACTCCTGGGGTATGGCAGCTCACCGAACTAAATTGCACTAGATTAAGTAGACCCCAGAGCAGCCAATAAAAGCATAGAAAACATACTCCAATTACTCATTTTCAACCTATGGACCCCGAAAGTCACATTGCACAATAGACAAAATTGACTGTCCCAAAAATTAGTTTTTTATGCAGTTCTTTGAAGTCAATATATATATATGTATCCATTAATATTGTGTGGATAGGTTATATTGTGAGACAAGTGGCGGCCGGAAGTTAGGAATATGGCAGTTAGCTTATATACGCTTATTATTTCACCAACATTATTTACAGAGGGTTATTTAACTAGGCACAAGTTAACATCAGCTTTGAGCCACTTTTATGGCACCATTTTGGACCGCTACTATTTCCCAGAGTAGTACCATCACTACAGATATATATTAGTCAAGCCTTACTGTTTTCAAATAAACTTGGAAATCAACATAATATATAAGTTATATGCGAGATAGAGCCTACAAACGTTCCATAAATATTTATGACGAAAATCACATATTCACGAGGGTTTATATGTGGTGATAAAATACCCTGCCTTGCTTAAAATTAGGACTCAAAACGGTGAATCAGACCTTCGGAAGTCCTCACTTCTGATAGTTTGCCACGAAATTCTCGGATTTTTTCAAATATTTTAAAGTTCAGATCGATTCTCGTTTCGAGAATGTTTTCTAATTTCG
>SCLF01071101.1:0-11515 GCA_004367975.1 Mesochordaeus erythrocephalus
AAAAATTCCATTTCGACAATGTGACTTTCGAGGTCCATAGCTTTAAAACAAATAATCGCAGTATGTTCGCGATACTTTTGCTGGATGTCCAGGGACCTTATTAATCTAACACGATTTAGTTTGGTGAGCTGCCATACTCTCATAAGTTAATATTAACGTTTAAAAAATTGTCTTTTTGACATGTCTGTCTTTAGAGGGGGGGTTAACTGTACCAACGCGTATAAATTTGGAAATTCTGAAAATAGATTAGAAACCGCAAGAAGAAACTCTATCAGACTGGCTACGTCTCGTTACCTGATCACACAGCGGTTCGAGTGGGGGGGGAAGCAGATGGGTAAGTTTAAAATTCGAGCCGTAATGGTAAATGAATATTAGCATGTATATCAAAGGCATTCATACAGTATAGTGCAGTATTTTTTTATTTTTTTAGGGAAGATTATCTGTAAATTAAAATATAAATGACTACACTATACTGTATGAATGACTGGTATATACATGCTAATATACAATTACTACTATATAACTAACTAGAGTTGCGAAATTCGGATCGAATATATAAATTTACTCATCTACTTACTCCACCCCTATAGTCAGGGCGCTGAGTAGTCCTTCTCCCTCGATTCACTTACACACACCGCGAATGGACCTCATCATGTTCGTTTACAATTTTCTGGAAAACATACATTGCATTTCTCTGAATAAAGAGTATTGCATTGTCATACATTGCATACATTACATTTCTCTGAATAAAGAGTATTGCATTGTCGATCTAATGGTATTTTTATTTTCAAAATATCTCTTTGGATTGTGCCACAATAGTAGTTTTAGTTCAACTACACTGATATTAATGGAATTCAAATATTCTGCTAAATCAATTGCTAAAATGACGTGCCCAAGATCGGTACAAACCTTTTATATCGCTGACCGCTTATGTCCCAGTCGTCTCACAAAGCTATATAGCGCTCCCATTATTGACCAACCTCGAGATTGTACTCAATACCGTCAAATGACAATATTGTGACTCAGGTTAAATATAGGATATAATAAACTTGTTTGGAGACTTGTCTGCATGACAATTAATTATCTACTAATGCGCAGCTTCTAGAGACTAATATACAAACAAAATATTGACATATAGAACCCTTAGCTTCCTAAGGTAAAATAATCAAGCCTTTTCGGTGATATAGTAAAACGTCGCACAGTTGATAGGGAGAATAATATACTTTTTGACGTATTATAACATTTGATGTTGGTATAACATGTTTTTTTTCTTGCATTAGGTATATAGCTAAAATATAGATGTGTAAGTTTCTTTTAGTTAACAAAATGCAGTTATGGCCGAGAAAATTGCATTTAAAGTAATAAATCATTTTGGCCATCTCTCTGTTTCGACGCTGCTGCACCAAAACCAAAATAGATCTTTTCAAATGATAAATACGGTTAGATCATCAATGAGTTAATACTTAATCATGTAAAATGTCAAAAAGATACACTGCTTGGCTTGAGAAAAAAATGTGAAAAACGGATGTAATGCCTCAAATGACACAGACGTGGTATCTACTGGTTAAATAGTAAAACTGTAGACTTCCTTATTGAGTCAGATGTTCATTTCTACTTAACTACTACAATAATTATATTATTAGAATATTATTATAGGACGTATTATTCCTAATTATTATCTACAATTCATTAATTCCGCAAATACCCTAACTAAATATATCAGTTGAAAACTCAGCTAAGTCATGATACAAATTTTATTGAAAAATATTCACTAATTTTCAAGTGAAATGGAGGTCGGGAATATGGGGTAACCGATACCGCTAATTCGCGCGGTCCCAAAAAGAGGATATGGTTGAATTATTTATTTCATAGAAAGGAAATGACATAATTGCTGAGATTTATATCGGCATGTATATTTACATCAGTTTGTATGGCGGCACCACGTATTCACACTCTCTGGAGACCTATCTTCTTCTAACCAGTATCATAGAGTATAACTAACTGATAGGAGCTAAGAGGAATAATTGATCGAAACATTTTGAGAAATTAAAAAGGAGGATATCACTAATACTTTGTAAAACGACTGTTCAGGCTTTTAAGATTAGATACCGATTATCTCCATTCAGTTAGGTATAATTTGCATTCTGCGCTTTTGTTCGCAATTGAAGTTTTCGAATAACTTATACGTAGGAATCAGAGACGACCATTCATCCAGTTTTCCATCACAGACAAACGAGAAACGCGCAAATAGCTGAAATGTTCGATAAATGTCCAACATGCAAGAAGACTGTATATTTCGCTGAAAGAGTACGATGCATGGGTAAAGATTGGCATCGCGTGTGCCTCAAATGCCACCAATGTGGCAAAACATTAGGAATCCATCTGAAAATGGTTTATATACAGTCTATATTACATCCACGAGATTTTATTTGATGAAGTTTTCTAGGCCTATAAATGCCACACCTGCAGACGATGGTTGAATAAGCAATAAATATTCTGCAAAATAGGTTAAAACGGCTGCTGCCCAAAATCTCACAAAGTTTTCTAATCGAGAGAGTGATTGATTTGTCTGTTTCTCAGTTTTTTTCGAAGACATTACATTGTTTCGTTTTGAATTTTTGCGCGGTTAAAGCAGCGGGTTTTGTGCAGTCGTCCACATTTTACAGTTAACCCCCTAAAATCCATATTGTGAAGTCATAACTTGAGAAGAATCAATTGTACCTACTTTTCGTAATGTAAAACTTTGATCGTGAAGCCAAACTCTATAACATATCAAATTTTGAGGGTAGAGAGATTTTCTCATAGACCCGTTATTTGGAGTGAGCGAATGTAAGTCAAAACTGTCATTTCCTGAAGTATGTCGGATTGGCTCGAAAGTGGGCTTATTCGACGCGTCATGACTGGAGGCCAAAAACTGGACCGAAAAAGGTACACATAATCAAAAAGTGACAAACTCAGGAATTTTTCAGTTTTCATTTTTATTATGATCCAGAAAAAATCCCAAAATCGCAAAGTATGTTCACTAAAAATTTGACTCGAAAAAACTGCATAAAAACTATATTTCAGGGCGGTCAAAGTCAACTATATTCGACTCATTTTTGTCTTTAGAGGGGGTTAACTGTAAAATGAGACACCTCTGGATATGTGTTAAAGTTACTTAAAGTTACTTAAAGTTATTATTTTTCATGAATTCTGTACACGAGCAAAATTCAAAGGTGGGACATTTAGAAGCAGCATTCACTTTGATAACACTCAGTTTGGACGCTACTTCAAAATTTGAAAACGATACAGTGTACGATGTTCGAATAAAAAAATGCGATCGCCAGAATCGGCAGATGCGGCATCTACTGGTTAAGCTAAAAAATTGTTCAAGGTGAATTTAAACTTACAATGGAGCTTACGATTAAGACCATGCTAAAGGTCAAATTTTAGGCAACGCTCAGTCGTAAATGGATTTTATTAATTAAAAATAAAACTTTACTTTGAATTTTTGCTGTAATTTTTTAGTAACTTTAAGTAGTTGAACGGTATTTTTCGATATGTCTCTTTTCCTTCGAAACAAATTAAACGTATGCAGAGTTTCATTATATGTCTCCAGATTTCCGCAACATTTTTAATGAAAGTTTTAGCGTTATATAGCTAAATGGTCATTCTATGGCCATTCTTCTATCAGCGTCGAAGTGACAGTCCTAGTGTCGAAGTGACAGTCCAAATGATTTCTCTAAGCTGCAAATTTTGTCTAGTAATAGATCATGCATCTGTCGATCATATGAAAATAAAATAATATATCTCTTAGTTACATTTTATGAAGTCAAGAGTTAAGAGGATGAATAGACGCCACGAGATGTATGGAAAGATTTAACACTTAACTATATAACACTAAAAAAGTATTTTAAAACACTAAGGCGTTCTTGAGAAAATGCGAAAAGATTTTACCACCCGGAGGGAGAGAAATAGCGAGAATATTCTGTTTTTGGGTACACGACCAAGATACAGTATTTTTTTAATTAAGAAAATCAATTTACGGCTGAGAAAATGGCATTTAAATATGGCATTCGCTTTGATAACGGTCATTTCGGACGCTATTTGTATTAACTCCAATATATTGAAACGAGGAATATCGTTATATCGGCAAAGCAGTCGAGGTATCCACTCAAAAAACGAAAGTGGTATCTACTGGTTAGAGTAAGATGACTACTGATACATTGCAGCAACAAATGAATCGGAAAATTAATTGGTTGTATAGCCCTTTTTATGGTGAGTTTCTCTCGGTCCGGCAAACACTATTTTCTTTAGACTGTCGACATAACCAAATTGTGACTGAGCTGTTATTTTTTCATATGGAATCGGGGCCGTTTCAATCCGCCCGTACCTTTACTAGACAGGCTGTTGAGCCCGATACAGACAAGATAGGAATATAATTTTAACATATTCCTGCAGAGTTTTTGATAATAATTAATAAAAACAACTTTTAAGCGCATGATATTCATATCATTGGAATCGCAGTTTAATTGTGTGTCAGGATCTGCAAGAATTATATTTCTAGCGTTCATCTTCCATTCTTTGAGGTGGAAAGTCATTATTTGAGGTGGAAAGTCATTATTTGACAACAGACGGGTTGTTTAATCGGCACAAAAACTAGGGATAGCTTTGCGAAGAGTAATGTTTGCAGATATAAGCATAGCTGTGCGCTTTGTAAAAAATGCGCTCGCTCTCTTCCTAGCACGAGCTCTCTAATTTGGACACAGCTACGCCTTAAATTCAATAAAAAATACTAAAAACAAATATAAGAGCGTATTTTTTTTCTATACCAACAAGGATACCCAAAGAACATTAATAAAATTAATCTGAGCTATTGGGGTTAAAGGACTATTGTAAAACATTGTTTACAACGTGAGACCATTATTTTTTTCTGTGCAAACACGGATACCCGGAGAAAAATAATAAATTAAAAGCGAGTTCTTACCGTAAAAACTCTTAGTGCTGTAATTAGTAAACCGTTTGATTTCTTCGAAAAAACCCGACACTGTTCCAGTGTATATTCAATAAAAAATGTTCTGTGGATGGTAATACCGCCATGTTTTGTATATAACGAGAATCATACAAAGGCAAAACACTGACAAAATTTTAATTGAAATAGAGGTCCGACCGCTGAGGTCCCTACGAAAAATTTTCAGTGTAACTAATTTGGCAGACCAAAAGCTTTTCTCGTTTGTTTTGTGAAAATCCAAGCGATTTGCAAAACTTAACTGCCATTATCTCAACGGTCAAAAGAGACAAAGCATGGCGATCTTATCATCCAAAGAACATTCAATTTATTATTTTTCTCTGGGTATCCCTGTTAGGATAGAAAAAAATAATGGTCTCACGTTGTAAGCACCATTTTTTATTAAATATAACTCCAAGTGTTTTAACCACAATAACTCAGATTCATTTTATTTCGGGTATCCTTGTTGGCACAGAAAAAAATACGTTCTTATGTTGCACATATGCATTTTTTTTTAATTTACGCTGCAGCCGTGTCTAAATTAGAGAGAGATCGTGCCAGGTTAGCCATTACATTTTTCACAAACAGACATATATTCTCATCTTTGCAAATATTAAGTTTGCATGAACTGCAAGAGAAAGCAGTCCTATGACGCACGGCTATCAAAACTACCCCACCCCCTATGCGATGGAGCAACTGATCGGTTAACGAGACTTAGTGCGTCTGATAGAGTTTTTCCTTGTGGTTCAGAATCTGTTCCCGGACTATCCTAAATTATACGCGTCGTACAGTTAACCCGCCTAAAGACAAAACGTGAAAATACCTTATTTTTGAAAGAACGTTAATTTTAACTCATTGGGGTCTGGCAGCTTATCGAACTAATTTGCACTAGATTAAGTAGACCCAGGGTATCTAATAAAACTACCGAAAATGTACTCCGATTATTTGACTTAAACCAATGGACCTCGAAAGTCACATTGCCAAAATAGACAAAATTGACTTTAACCGTCTCAAACATTAGTTTTTATGCAGTTGTTTCCAGTCAAATTGTATGTGAACATACTGTGGGATCTTGGCATGTTTTCTAAATCATAACAAATCAAAAGGCCCATTTTTGCGCTATAACTAGGTCACGTGTTAAGAATTCGGGATCAGTCCTTTGAGAAGAAAGCTGGAGTCATGGTGCGTCGAATACGCCCACCTTTTAGCCAATCGGACATAGTGTCCGAAACCACATTTTTGAATTCTAGTGGCTATAACTACATAACCTATTATGAATTTGGGGTCGACCACATGAGAAGAAATCTAGAAGACATCCGTACGCGTTGAATGAGACCAATTTTGGGGAAATCAGACATTTTAAAAAATGTGAATTTCTTGGATTTCTAGGCATATTATTTGATCGAGAAAATATTATTTGAATGAAATATTATACGCGTGTTTGCAAACAAATATATAACAATTAATTACAACAAAATTACCAATAATACATATCTGATATTAAGCTAGGTACCCTGACACTTTTGTCTTCCAGCCATATATTTGACCGAGAAAATATTATTTGAATGAAATTTCACGTGTATAACAGTTACATACCGATTTTGATACTTTTCATACACACGTTAAGTCCCTAGGAGTATTTCGCTGACAATATGTTAGGAGCATTTTGTGCACCTTTGCACGCAGCACCAAAAACAGCAAAGGAATTAATATTTTTTGATAATTTGCTGCTCTAGGGTAAATCAGGTCCGCATATTTCGAATCTGATATTAGTTTTTGTCTCCGAGATCTCCCAAGTCTCCAGGGTTTCTCAGGAACAACCTTATGCATATTTACTATTGCACATTTTAAATATCCGGTCTGATAAGTATTTCCTCTGATGCCTATATCTTTACAACTATCTCCAAAGTCTATAGGACACTATCTATCTGTCACTTTTTGAAAAATTTTACTTTAGAAATTCCATTTTTTGGACTATAACTAGGTCACATGTTAAGAATTCGGGGGTCAGTCCTCTGAGAAGAATTGCAGCTAGAGTCATGGCGAGTCGAATCAGCCCACTTTCGAGCCAATCGTGGATAGCGCCGGAAATTGCTCAAGCTTCAATTATTCTCAAAGGACCGACCCAGAATTCTTAACACGTGACCCAGCCATAGGCCAGAAATGGGCCAAAAAAGGTATAACTTTTCACAAAGTGACAAAATCATGAATTTTTCACTGCTGCAGAAAAAACCTTAGCGAGCGTATTTGATGATAAGCTAAAAGTTAGCATATAAAATAACATTAGTAGTTAACGACTGGTATTTAATATTCATCTCAGACGGTAAAAAAGTAAGCGGAAGGTATTCTGAGCACGGTGGCTTCCCTTATTGCGAAATTCCATGTTATGCTGCTCTGTTCGGTCCGAAGGGGTTTGGCAGAGGTCGAAACGAGTCCCATGTTTATGACCTGTAATGCATAATAAAATTAATTACCTACAAATATATTGTGTTACTAATACTATTGAACCACAGGGCATGTTTATCAAGAATCAGAGGTCAGATGGAAGTGGACAAAATGGTTTGCTCATAAAATGGCCAGGAATTGTTAAAATACACTGCAATGACTACACTCAGTTTTATACTACTATTAGACTACATGTCATAAAAACAACCATTTTTCATTATATCCCTCAAAAAAACTTGTCTGCACATAAGTCGCAAGCAATCTTTTAATCATTTTTGTACAAAAAAATCAAGTAGCTTTCATTGGGTGTGGTAAACTTGTTGAAAGTGGTATCGACCCGCTTCGCACACCCATGAGGTAAGACCGCCATTTTTTGTCTATAACGACAATGATATAAAGGACGACGACTGACAAAATTTGAATTGAAATAGAGGTCCGGTCGCTGAGATAATTGCAGTTAAAAGTTTGCAAATTTTTCAATGTCCCAATTTAACTAAGATTTTGTCTGGTGTCGCTTTTACTGGTGACACATCAAAGTGTAACAAAACATCTTAAGTGCTTGAGAAATCTTCCTCTATGACACTCGGCTTGTCAAAGGGGATTAGTTCAAACTTTGTCATATATGGTAACCGAGTTTGTCCAAAAATCCCCGCTCTAGACATATCCATCAACTAAGCATCCACTATTACACTTTATTTTTGAGTATGATCGGAAGAAGCCCTTATCAATAGCCACCATCCATCTTTGCTAACTATTTGCTGTCTACGTATCATTTAGCATTGGCCCGCCACCAAATCCGTTTCGCATTCTCTGATTTCTTCCTATGGCTTTATACCGTAGTCTTGCTTTTTCCACAGTTGTCACCCCGTCCCAAATTTCTAGCGCCATATTAATATCGCTATAATCTTTCCAAGTACACATAGCAAACCAATATTCTTTCGTTTCCGAAACTATCATCAGTAGCAAGAACAGTTTCCTGGTTTCCTGGTTTATTGACGGAATTGGCCATAAGGTGATTTTCAGACATCCCTAAGGGCCTTACTTGATATTTGAATTCGGTTGTGATGTCATGTACAAATTTTTCGTTGAACCTCGCATTTGACATTTTGAAATAGTGTCTTTTATACAAGGTTTTCTTACATGTAGCCTGAATCGTATTACATGTACTATTCTGTCAACCTATTTTTTAACATAACTTATATCTAGTTTTGACATCCTTACATCACGCTTCCCCAGATGCCGTCTTTCTGTAGTTATATAGTAATAAGGCAAGTTACATTTCTTACTTAATATGGAAACTCTTAAGAAGAGACTCTTACCCTGTTATCTAAAACAGGTAAGATGCTATTTTGTGTCAGATGAACATAAGGCGTAGTTAAGAAGAACTCTCCAAAACCGGTGATAGTATTATGTAACATGAAATTCTTACCCAATTTTTTGTATAAGATAAAAGACTCTTAATAAAAACTCTTCCCTGTTATCTGTATCAGGTAAGGTATTAGAATGTGGAAGCTCTTACACTGTTATCACAAATAAGTAACATGTTGGAAAATGTAAGATGCATCTCATACCCCATGGATTATCGTAAGATGAGAACTCTTAAGAAACTCTTCCCTGTTATCTATAAAAGGTAGGGTGATAGAGTTTATAAGATGCTTCTCATAAACCATTTGTTATGTAAGATGAAAGCTCTTAAAAAGAAACTCTTAGCCTGTTTTCCCAAACAGGTAAGATGTTGGAAATTGTAATATGAATTTCTCACCTAATTTCTAACATAAGTTGAAGTTCCTAAGAAGAAAACCCTTACCCTGTTATCCATGACAGCTAAGGTGATATAATGTGTATGCTGAATCTCTTACCCCATTGTTTCTCGTAAGATGAAAACTCTTAAGAAGAGACTCTTACCCTGTTACCTAAATCAGGTATGTTGTTATTTTGTCTCAGATGATTCTCTTACCTAATTCTTGTATATAAAGCGAAGCCTTAAGACTAACTCTTACCATGTTATCCCAAACAGGTAACATGTTGTAAAATGTAAAATGAATTCCTTACCCCAATTTTTCTCGTAAGATGAGAACTCTTAAGAAGAAAGTCTTCCCTGTTATCTATAAACGGTAAGGTGATAGTATGTAAATAGAATATCTTACTCCATTTTTATGTAATATGAAAGCTCTTAAGAAGAAACTCTTTTCACAAACCGGTAAGATGATGGAAATTATAATATGAATTTCTCACCTAATTTCTAACATAAGTCGAAGCTCCTAAGACGAAAACCCTTACCCTGTTATCCATGGCAGGTAAGGTGATATAATATGTATGCTGAATCTCTTACCTCATTTTTCTCGTCAGATTAGAAGTCTTAAGAAGAAACTCTTACGCTGTTATCTATAACAGGTAAGCTGATAGGGTGTCTAAGATGAATCTCATACCATATTTGTTATGTAAAATTATAGTTCTTAACCAACGGAGGCCCCGAAGGGACCTTTTTACTTAACACCTCTTTCGCAGATATCTAGAGAACGAATGGATGGATCTGCTTCAAACGTTAACACGTCGGAATACCACAAATACAAAAATAGTGCCGATGAAAAACGTTCAGTGTAACTAGCTTGGTAGGCCAAAGGCGTTTTCGAACTTTTTGTGAAAATTGAAGCGACTTGCAAAATTTAACTGCCATTATCCCAGCGGTCGGGACTCTATTTCAATGCAAATTTTTTCAGTGTTTTTCCTTTGTATCATTCTCGTACAGAGAAAACATGGCGGTCTTATCATCTACAGAACATTTTGTATTGAATATACATTGGAGCAGTGTCGGTTTACTAATTACAGCACTCGTTTTTAATTTATTATTTTTCTCCGGATATCCATGTTGACATAGAAAAACATTAATGGTCTCACGTTGCAAACAACATTTTTTATTAAATATTTACCGACGTAGTCTTCATTTTATTAATGTTCTTTAAGTATCCTTGATGGCATAGAAAAAACAGTGAAATTGTCCAAATTTTCTCCAATAACGTCTATTTTGTTTCGTAATTATATTATATTTAATACATTAATTAACTCAACATCAATAAATATCTATTGAAAATATATGAAAAAAGGGACAAATAGAGATTTACGAGAAATAAAATCGAAAAGCTGTGAAGCGCTTACAAATAATTTAAAATAATACATATCTGATATTTAGTGAAATTTCGCGTTATAATACTTATATTATGGGTGTGTTTGTAAACAAATAAATAACAATTAATTACAAAACGACTGTTATTAAGCTAGGTACCCTGAAATTTTTGGACTCCTAGCTATATATTTGACGGGGAAAATATTATTTGAATGAAATTTCACGCCATAATACGTTACATTCCGATTTTTCATACTTTACGGGTAAGCAATATTAATATAATTTTAACACCATTGCTTCGTTTTGAATTGAGATGGAAAAGAAGAGCGAGGGGACAAAGGTCCCTAAAAGGTCGCCACAGGATATTTCGCTCGGGGTCTCCACTGGTTAAGCAAGTAAGATGTAATTGTGTGTAAGATGAATCTCTTACCAAATTTCTTACTCAAGCCGAAGCTCTTAAGAATAAAACAGGTAATATGATATAATGTGTAAGAGGAACTCTTAGCCAAGACATCTAAGATGTTAAAATGTGTAACCGCTATTAAGCAGAAATCTTATCTTGTTTTCTAAAATAAGCAAGTTGTTAAAATGTGTAATATGAATCTCTTACCAAATTTCTTACATAAGATGAAGCCCTTAACCCGTACGCAGAAGTGTGTGTCGCTCGGCACACATTTTCGTTGACCAGCTCATAATTTCGGTTAGAGCGGTGCTACGTCGAATTTCCCCCCAGGACCCCCCTCATAAACCGCCTTTCCGTTTTTTTTAACGTACTTTTAGACCGGAAGTGGAGGCAAAAAAAAACCGGAAATTTGTTTTTGGAATCGGGAAACACGCCAAATTGTTGCCCGAGACGGCCTCTAGCAGCAAATTATCTTCAAAAAATTAGGTACTTACAGGTACTTAGGAAATAGCACTTTAAAATTTTTAGTTTTTTACAATTTAAGACAGCTGTGTCT
>SCLF01071212.1:0-11514 GCA_004367975.1 Mesochordaeus erythrocephalus
TTTGTACAGAGATATTTTGATAATAAAGAGAGATTATATGAAGACACGAGTCGCGGTGCTGTTATGCAGGTTTGCATGCAAAGATGTCCCAACGCGACATATACGAGGCAGGTTGCATGGATACAGCTATAGGAGTGAACATTGACTGCTATAGACGTCTAGTTCGCAGGGTCGGTAACAACCTTAACTAGTGTGGGTATATATCGTATGGTAACGCATACAGGGGATAGGACCTTACCACTTAGTAAAACATATGTATTGAACCATTTGGTTCCCTTACATTTCGAAATTATCGCCGGCGGCATTTTAAAATTTGGTACGAAGGTGAACCTGTTCTTAACATTGCTTAACTTGTAGCAAGCTTGAAACCGACTACCGGCCAAAGCTTTTTTTAAATCCGACCACTACCGACCAAAGTTTTTGTTTTTTAAATGGGCAAAAACGTTTGGTCGACGACGGGTGATTTTGAAGCCTTATTTATAGGGTGTAAATTCACCTTTTTTATTCACAATTCGTCCCTGTTGCTGCCAGCGCTGCTCGCCGATCTCGTCGGTATTAATAGTAGTTAGCTAATTGAGTGTCGAATCCACTTCCGTACTGGTCCAAAGACACAATATTATATTGGCTGTGGATCACTTTTTCTTCCGGAGAAAGCCAAATCTCTATCACGCATAGAATTCATACGACCCTAGCGTTTTCATTTCCGAAAACGGAGTCTTTTTACTTTCTAGTCTTGCCAACTCTACCAATGACGTTGATTTGAATTTTGTTGCTTTATCACTTTTGGATCTTTTTAGTATTTCTGATTCCAAATGATCTTCGAATTGAGTTAGTTCATTCGCAGCGTCTACTGTTCTATTGTACGTCACACTAAATTTTCTTCTTACGGATTAATTTGGGCAGATTTTGTACGTTCATTAAGATTCAAAAAATACTTGGACCTGTCCATTTTTTAATGTTGAAAGCAAAAATTTAATTCAGAAAATATCTTACGAAATCTAGAAATCACAGATAAACTGGGCTCGTTAATCGGTTAGTTGCGCCATAGAACCACCCCCGGGTCTAGGTAGCAAGAGGTCGGTTAACGGGGATTAGTGGGTCTGATGGAGTTTTTTCTTGCAGTTCCGAATCTGTTTTCAGAATGTCCAAAATTATACCCCTTCGTTAAATTCGGCCACATGACATAATGGGTCTATGATAAAATCTATCAAATACCCTTAAAATTTGATATGTTATAGGGTCTGGCTTCACGATCAAAGTTTTACATTGCGAAAAGTGCGTACAATTGATTCTTCTCAAGTTATGGTAATTTAAGTCTTCGGAATGGGGTTTTTGGTGGTTAACTTTACGAGGGCGTGTAATTTTGGACATTCTGAAAACAGATTCGGAACCACAAGGAAAAACTCTATCATAATCACTAAGTCTCGTTGACCAATTAGGCGAACTTGGCTGGTGTGAAATACTCCAGGTCTGAAATTATACTAAAAAAGCGCAATAATTTTTAAGTGTGAAGTTGTTTGGGGATAATTCAGTGTATCTGAAGTTACGACCCGATTTATGGTCAACTGTGATCTGAAAATGTTTTGTCATTTTATTAAAACAATAATTCCATACTACTTTTTATGCTAAAATCATAGTTAAATATATATTTCCAGAGATACGTTGAAGTTTTACTTGACTGATTTCCATATTCACCCATACAATTCATGGTGAATTATTATTTTTCTAAACGCGATTAAAGAGAAAAGGAGAAAAAGTTGCAAGAAAAACTGGCTTCCCTAAAGTTGACCAGGCAGCTAATGGAAAAGCATATTTCAATTCAAGAATCAATCCTGAACACCATACAAGATACGAGATTTAATGGTTAGAATTTAGATATATTTGTTGCTCATACAAATTTAGATCGCGATAGTCCCGAATTGGAATGTGCAAAAATTGAACCTGAAGAACCTATTTCACCTACTTCAACATTAACATCACATTCAGGTTTGTCTGTTTTTTTATAGGTTTGGGCCACTATTTTAAAACAAAATATGACTTGTAAGAAACCAGCTGTGGAGTAATGTCTATTTCAAGAAATCGATATCAAAATTGGTCGTTGCTTATTTTATTTTTAGAACATTACAATTTATTTTTATTTCTGTTCCTGCTAGTGAGTAAATCCAAACCATTTGAATTTTAACATAACTATTAATTATCAGAAATTCCTTCTATAAATTCGGTAACCTCCAGAAATGAGTCCTATTCGGTATTCCCAATATAACTTCTAATCAGAGCTACTAAACACGGACTTTATCCCGTAGAATTCTGCTAAATATAGCCATTTTAATTTTGCTTCTAAGTTATTTTCTAAAACCCTTTTACAAATTGTACATTACTGTTGCTGTTTTGAGTCGAATTTTTAGTGAACATACGTTTCTGCAGCATACCAAATCAAAAAGTAAAAAATTCGTGATTTTGTCACCCGTTATGTAGTTAAGTCAAAAATGTGATTTCGTGAAGTACGTCGGATTGGTGTATTCGACGCGTCGTGACTCAGGCTTCTATTCTTCTCAAAAGACCGACCCAGAACTCTTAATAAGAGACCCAGTTATAGACCAAAAAGTGAAAAGATTGCAACGTATATTCACTAAAAATTTGACTCAAAACAGCTGCAAAAAAAGGTATACTAGGGGGGGGGGTCGAAGTCAAATTTGTCCATTTTGGCAATGTTAAACCGAATAATCGCAGTATGTTTTCACGTATTATTTTACGTATTTCAACGTATTATTTCACGTTTTGTTTTTAGAGGGGGTTAAGTTTACGACGCGGTATAATCTATTTTAGTTCGGATTATTTCCTTTCAACCCGACTCAATCTAAAATGGAGTACGGTTTGTGACACTGGGTTGCTCGGTTGATTTGGTTAACAACTTGTAAAAGTCGCATAACGCCCGAATTCTAGCTTTTATTGTTCGATTACGGTTTTCGCATTCGCCATTTGTAGCTGGATGGAACGACGGAGATTTGTGATGTTTGATGTTGTGTTCCCGGCAAAAGTCGGCAAAATTCAGTTTCGTTGTCCGTACGGATATTTTTTGGGAAGACCGGATTCCGATATAGTTCATCGGCAATTGCTTGTATAACGATGTCAGCTCGTTTTTGGGATATTGTTTTTGCGGTCACCTTCTTGCTGAACTGGTCTGTCCCAACTGATATGTACCTGTTATTCCGGTCGGTAATGTTGAGGGGTCCAATTAGATCAAACGCGCAGTTTTCATATGGTGGTGTTTACATCGCCATTGGGGTGCGCGCTGGGGATGATTCCATGCTTTTGGAACTGGCAGTTGTCGCATGTTCTCTCATATTCCTTTACAATTTTCTTGGAGTTTTTCCATAGTCTGCGTTGTGCCGGGATGTCCCACGTCGTCGTGGTATATAGGTGTTAGGTGTGGTCTTATTAACTTTGGTGCCACAATCTTAAGTGGGCCCAAGTGTTGAATACGTAATTCTCCAGCTTCTCCGAGTTGATAATTATTTCGCCATCTGTGGTATTCGAGAATTTCTTCGTTAGGGGCATTGGGCCATCATTTTAAATTTACAAAGTTCCGTATTTGTCCAATAGCTTCATCGGCAGTTTGTAGAATGGCATAACATTTAGCTTGACACGACGAACAGTCTGATATGGCCATTTTTTTGATTTTGGCATTATCGTTTGAAAATTGAATTCCGCTATCTCCGCCAACCATTTTGCGATTTTGGAATTCCGACCTTTGATCTGAATTGTCGACCTAATAGATATTGGCCCCATTTTTCCATAGCTAATTTGCCAGTTCCTTCTCCATTATATAGTAATTTATTTGTGCCGCGTCAAATTTTCGTGACATGCTTTAAACAGCTTTCATTGTGCGTGTGATTTCTGTCGATATCGCAATAACACAAAACTCCTCGACATCCATTTAAGCTTGCGTCACTTTCGATTGTAAATATTCCTTTGTTAACTGACGGAATTTTGAGCTCCAAGGCTTTGTTCGCGATTTCGGTTTTTAGTGCTCATAGTGCGTTTTCTGCTTCGCTTGTCCATCGGAAACTTCGGGAGTAAATGCCGATGGTAGTTCAGAAGACCAAATAAGCTCTGCGCTTGTTTCGTGCGCGCTTGTAATTGCTGGACAGCTTCCACTTTTTCCGAATTAGGCTTACGCGTGCCGTTTTCGATTATATGGCCGCAGAATTTGATTTTTGATTGAAGTATACTCGTTTTTGCTGTGCGTATTTTCGGGTTGTTTTTCTTCAGTTGCGACAGACAAATCCATCATCTGTTGAAAAACTGCAGGTGCGTTTTTTCCGCCCATGAGAATCGCAGTCCATGTATACTGCCCAAAGTCGGTGGTTATTGCTACTTTCTCTTCTGTTTCCGGACTAAACGGAATTTGGTGAAATCCAGTGAATAAGTCGGCGGTTGAAAAATACTTCGATTCTGCCAGATTTGTTATCTCCACGAACCATTTCGCTTTTTTACTAAAAGTAACGGTGTTGCCCATGGACTAGACCAGGATTCCAGTAAGCTAGATTTGACGTTTGTATCGATGATCTTTTTCAGCGCGTTTCTGATAAAATAGGGTGTACGATACCTTTGTGAAGCGACTGGTGCTGAATTTCCTGTATCGATATGATACCTTGCTGCGTTTGTTTGGCCCAGTTTCTCAGCCTTTCGTTCATCAGCTGATAATGCGGTTTATTCTTTAATTGCACTGATTGGTTCTAATTGGCATATAGCCGCGCGGCGGCTAATTAAATTTCTCGATCGCTTGTATTTGCGATGAGGATTTCTGACTCGTTCTCAAACGGGTGACTTTCGAGCCAATCGGACATACTTTCCGAAACACAATTTTAACTTTTTGTACCTATAACTACATAATGGGTTAGGATATGGGGTCGATCACTTGAGAGGAATTTAGCTGACATCCGTACGCCTCAAATAATACCAATTTGGGGGGTAATAGGACATCTTAAATGTAAGCGCAGTGATAACCTTATTTCTCTCGAGCCAGATCGAGACAAACAAAAGTAATTGGCGCGAGTCTAGAAATCATTGATGAATTTCACTTTGAAATCGTGGTTTTTTCAAGTTACTGCGAATCGATAAAATCACGGGTTCCGCTAAATAGATAAGATCTATATTTCAGCTTGGACCAAACTATTGATCGATTTTCGACGGAAAATTTCGATTTTTAGGTTCATTTCCGGTCAAAATTTCTCGTCGTTAGGTAGCCTAAAATATGCGCAATAAGGCAGGAGTGCTGCTTAACTTTTTCCTATCTATGTCACAGCTGTCTTAACTCGTAAAAAACTAAAAAAATTAAAGTGTCATTTCCTAAGTACCTGTAGACATTTAAATTTTTTAAGGATTGTTTTCCACTAGGGGCCGTCTCGGGCAACAATTTGGTGTGATTAGCGATTAAAAAAAGAACAATTTCCGGTTTTCAGGTAGCACATCCGGTCTAAAAATCCGCTCAGTTTCGAGGAAAACGCTAAAACTGGTCGATGAGCATACAATGCTCAAAAGGGAGCACAGGAGTTAAAACTAATATTTTGCGTGTCAGGTTCTAATTGCGCCTTCTTATTGACTTGACCTTTGTGTCGTCAAAAAGGTGATTTTTTTACTTTAATGACAAATACATGTACTTTAGATTATATGATTTTGTTATTTTCAACCTCTTACATGTATCTATGCATTAGACAGTCGGTAACGGTATGATTGAATAACAATAAAATATACTCATGTATTACTACATATAGTTATCGGTAAATTGTGAAGGTTAATCGGGAGGATGTGCTTACTTATATACGAAAATGAGCGTTCGGATCGAATAGGACGTCGTCACTGTCTCAGTAAATTGTAAACAAAGTCACGAACACTAAAAATGTGCATCTGTTAAAACGTTATTCAAGAAATTCATGAGAAGTGAGCCATGATACCAACACTAGTACGAATAGGTTAATGGAAACATTAATTATTATTTCGTTAAGAAACGTCACCTATATTTCAGTTCCTTTATCAAATGCAGCCTCAATCACTTCATCAAAGGAAATAAATGAACACTAATTATACACTGCGCCTAAACAAGGTCTTTAACATCTTCTCTACCAAGAAAATACTTCAAATTAAAGAGCTTTGAACCCTCCGTCTTGAAATAGTCTGAAATACATTTTATTCAGAATAGAGATGGAAAAGGAAGTACTCAGAGAAGGGGTAGGCGAACGACCTCATGGTAAGTTTATATATGCAGAAGTTACGAAATATTTGACGACGAAAGTCGTTTTTTTTATTTTCTCCGGATACGTTCTGCCGAACAAATATTTTATTTCTAGGAATTATTAATCGAACTATAAATACACATCGATTTCCTAAGCTTGCAAGAGACTATGCTTTTAGTCCAATTCGTTTATTCATTTTCGATTTCCCTATTGCCACACACCTATCCGAAGTGGCACCTCCCCCCTCAGTTCAGTTAACTCCCTCTAAATACAACCAGGTCAAAAAGACCCTTTTTTAACCGTTAATTTTAACTCATGGGAGCATGGCAGCTCACCGAACTAAATCGTTCTAGCTTAATTAGGCCCCTGGGCATCCAATAAAAGTATCCACAACATACTGCGATTAGTTGTAGTAAAGCTATGGACCTCGAAAGTCACATTGCCGAAATGGACACATTTAGTTTTGTATTTTAGCTTTTACCGCATGGTTTTGAGTCGAATTTTTAGTGAACATACTTTGGGATCGTAGCATGTTTTATAAATCATAAAAAAAGAGAAAAGTGAAAACGCCTTGATTTTGTCACTTTTTGAAAATTTTGGCTATAAATTTTTTGGCCTATAACTGGTCACGTGTTAAGAATTCGGAGTCGGTCCTATGAGAATAACTGGAGCTTGAGTCATGGCTCGTCCATTAAGCCCACTTTCGAGCCAATCAGACATACTTCACCCTTAAAATTTGATATGTTATAGAGTTTGACTTCACGATCAAAGTTTTACATTACCATAAGTGCGTTGACCTGCTTGTCTTTAGAGGGGGTTAACTGTACGAACGCGTATAAATTTGGACATTCTAAAAATAGATTGGGAACCGCAAGAACAAACTATCAGACTGGCTAAGAAAAGGTAAACGTTTATGTGCAACATGAGGGGGGACTTCGGCCAGGTGTGTGCCATGATTGAGGAAACCACCGGTCAGAAACAAGTATTTGTATCAGATAATTCCAAATATAAATGTATCACTTCTAAATATTAACACAGACATTTAAATATATGTGGAAATATACGAGCGTGAGAATGTTTAGGAAATTCATGAATCAACACCTGAATTTAGTAAAAATTTATTCGTGCAAATTCCGTCAAAAAGTTCGTTGTTTCTGTTAAATATAGTTACTCTTTAATCGTATGTCTAGAATACTGGCGAAATGCTGCCGAGGCACAGTTCAAGTTCAAGGTCTATCGTGCAACTGGTGAAGTCCTTGATAACTCAGAGACGTTATGTTCTCAAGCAGATTCCCCTGGTGTTTTTAAAATGCTTTTGGACAAAAAATTCAAAGTTAAGTCGATTTTGGTTTTACGTATTATAGCTTCATAATAATGTTATGTCGTGGGATTATTAATTTTTCTGTAAAATGTTTTACCTAACAATGCTAGGGAGCAACCGATCGGTTAACGAGACCTAGTGACTAAATTGTACTAGATTAAGTAGACACAGGTCACCCAATAAAAGTGTCGAAAACTTAGCCAAAATAGACAAAATTCATTTGACCCTTGCAAACCCTAGTTTTTATACAGTTGTTTCGAGTCAAATTTTTAGTGAACATACTCTGGGATCTTGGCATGTTTTTTAAATCATACCAAATCAAAAAGTGAAAAATACGTGATTTTGTACTTTAGGAATTCAATTTTTGGGCTATAACTAGGTCACGTGTTACGAATTCGGGGTCGGCCTTTACAGAATAATTGAAGCTGGAGTCATGACGCATCAAATAAGCTCACTTGCGAGCCCATCGGACCAGGGAATCCGATTTTTTTACTTCGAATGACTATAACTACATAACGGGTTAGGAATTGGGCATATTCGGGATTAGATTATTGGTTAGAAATATATTACGTATGTTTTTACCGAGATGTTTAATATGTGCGTGCGTGTAATGCCCACGGGTCTCCGAGAAAATCTATTAAATACCCTTAAACTTTGATATGTTATAGGTTTTGACCTCACGATCAAAGTTTCTCGTTACCAAAAGTGCGTAAAATGTTTTCTGCTTAAGTTATGGGAAGCTTAAAATTTCAAAATGTCCACGGGACAAGGATACATATATTTATATGAATTAAAGACACCAAGGTAACTCAGATCGCTGTAAAATTGAGTTTTCTAGAGCTCAATGTTTTCGAAGCGAAGTTGCTTATTTAACCCGCATGGTTCTGAAATACGCCAAAACCCTATGAAATCTTACGAAACTTTATGAATATTTTAAAACAAAATTTATAAGATTCGAAAGCTACAAATTTAGTTTCTAGGTATTTTAAACCCAACAACCAACACCGAGGGACAGCTGGGGGTTACTGGTATAAGGGGTATAGAATGTTCTTAACGTTAGGCGGAAGGTTATTGTTCTCAGACCACAAACCGCTCCTTCCCAGACTATCAAAAATATAGCCTACTGATTCTGTAGGCTGTTTTGATATAGTCTGTGCTCTCTGGGTTCCTGCCTGACCGCACGCTGGGCTCGCGAAGGGCGAACAGGAAAACGTTTTTCTCGATTATTAATTTTTCGCCTGTCTTAGCCGTCCAGACTTGCCTGAGTAGCGCTTCAGTGTATTGGGGAACCTATATTGGTTCACCCAAGAGCATGCGAGGGGGAAGGTGGCCTAGCAAGCCACTTTTGAAACGTTTTAGTAGTATTATATTATTTACAGAAGTGTTTTCTAGGAGGGAACCCATGCCAATTTTTCAATAATATATTAGGTGAGTGATTCCATTTGTGATTCAATATTTCATTCCAGTACAAACTATTTTTTTTATTCTCATTAACCTTGGCAGGTCTATGTTTTCGTTTCTCGGGTATCAACGCTGTCAAAATATTATTTTCTGATCGATAGCTATGAATGGAATAACTAACTTGTTTTTATTTTCAGATTGAATTCGGAAATGTCAGAAAATGCTGACTATAATTATATGATAAATATAATATATAATAACATGATATAATCATCAAGCTCCGCAATCATTATCGATGGAACGTCAACTAGGGAGCTGTTGGATTCCGTTAATGTTTCTCATGTAAAATGTGGGGCTGCAATTTGTGTACGTTGTCGTAAGGTGAAATTAGAACCCGTCTGGCTGGATGAACTCAAGCAAATTATTGTTAGGTTCTGACACTGTATTTCAGCTGAAGTGGCAAATGGACATAAAGAAAATAAACATACATTACTTTACCATTCTTCAACTGTATTCCATGTATACACTCATCCCATTTCTAAGAAAAGAACAGCAAGATGGATTATTCCGACTACCGAATTCCAACTATTATCCACCCTTAAAGAATCAAGGAACAGATTAAAGACGTCCATCAAATCCATAAACCAAAAAACGCCACTCAACAAACTGGCGGAGATGTGGAAAAGTTTGTTGGCGAACTTGACCATATATTTTCAATTGAGGTCAGGCCGTTGAAAGAAACCCATCCAACCTTGGAATCGGAGTACGTCTCATCAGCAGCCAGATGTTCAACCAAATGGAAACATCGGGTAAAGAAACATGGTTAAAAGATTTTAATATTCCAACACTTATCCAAATTATGGAATCTCGAGTTGAAAGATGGAAAAAAGATTACGGATTTTGGTGTTCGACTTGAAGAACAGATTTATTCCGCCAATCTTCATATACAGAAGATTTTCAAGGATAAGCATAATCAAACTGATATGAATGCTGATGACATTTGCCAACGATACTTGACGGGTAATTGTAGGTATTGTAGTAAGTGTTGGAGGAAGCATGTCAATCTTCAATCTGTTAACTTTACCAATGACCAACCTGTTTTCACTGACCAGGAAAATGATGACGAGCAATTCAATTGGCTTTTCAAACCGGATGGCCCCAAAACTGATGGCTCGACCGATCCAAAATGATTTCGTCCATCGCAATTACTTCAATAATAGTGAAACGTATTCAAAGCATGTATTTAATACTCATCATGCACCATTTTGCAAGGTCCACTTCAAATTTCTCACTCTGGAATTATCGACAATGGGTCAACTGTAACCCTTTTTCCACATGCTTTGCTTGCTGAACATAACTTGAAGAAACTAAAATCAAGATTAGAGGGGCTTTTCACCTATCATTGGGAAAATTAAATGTGATGTCACCCTTGGAACCGAATGCACTTTCAAAGATATTGTAGTTTTCGTTACTAAAAGTCCAATACCTATATTGATTGAAAACATTCTTCTGAAACACTAGTCGGTCACGAAGTATGTAATGGACAACTCAAACTTTAAATTCACCACTCACCGAAACGTTTCGGGTGCCGAGGAATAGTTTTCAATTGATCTTCTTCACGGTGAAGAAATCTTTGAGTTCCTTCCAAGGGCTAACCTAGCCCAACCGAGTCTTCAAGCCAAACTTGATTTGCTAAAACAAAAAGACGTTAACTTACCGAATCATTCAAACAAAGAAGAACTTGAAGCAATAGCTGATCTTCTGCAACGATATTCGAATGTCCTAGGATTCGATAACGTTGAACAAGGAACTTTCATCAGACCAGTTCGTATACCAACAAATGGGGACTAAAAATCACGTGCCGCAAGCCCTCGAAAGTGAAGTGTCTACAATGTTTAACTTGGGCATTATCGAAGAATGCGCCTCAACAGATGTCTTCGAAACATGGATCCCTACCCTATGCCGACCATCGACAACCTTTTCAATCAAATTGGAAATGGAAATAAATTCTTCGCAAGTCTCGATATAAAATAAGACAAAAATGCGTTCACATGGCGGGGGAGGTGTTTCCAGTATACAAGACTTGCAATGTGACTAACATGTGCTGGCCAATTATTTAGTCATAACTGGACGGCATCCACGTTTAGGCCTACCTCGAAAGTAGAATGATCAAATCCGACATTCAGATCCAGCTTCGTACGGCATGAAAATCAATGCTCTGCCAAATAAGGACCTCAAATCTGGCAAAAACGTGCTTTTGTATCGCCCTCAATCTTCTACAGCCAAGGAGCCGCATTTACCCTGGCTACCTGGTTATTCTGTGGTCAAGTCAAACGTGTCCAGTTGGGTCCATAGAACACATTTACGGTATTTTCCCGACAGGCCAGCACAACAGAAGCGGTGGTACATCCTTTCCCAACGGGGCCGATTATTACAACAATAACGCCAGTACCGGCGCTGCCGAGATTTACACAACATAGAAACGAACAACAACTGGTCAGGTCGACTCCGAATGTGCGAACAACAACGTCAGCAGCTACTCCACAGACAATCACC
>SCLF01071213.1:0-19810 GCA_004367975.1 Mesochordaeus erythrocephalus
CCGGGTTGTCATCTGCAAGTGCATCATCATCTAAACGGATCAGCGCATTATCGCTCGATGCCACGGCCGGTGTGTCATCGGTGACATCGATAGTGATGGTACCTGCGGTTGTGTTGCCATTGGCATCTGTTGCCGTGTAGTTAAAAGTTTCGACGCCATTAACTGTGTTGGTACTGGGATTAGTACCTGAATCGATAGGGCTGGTTAAGGTGTAACTAAAGCTACCGTCATTATTTAGAGTAAGTGCGCCGTTATTACCGTTGCCTGTATTACCAGAGCTGAAGGCGTAAGTGACATTAACGCCTGCCACAGTGAGTTGGCCTGTGACGGTTTCTGAGTCGCTAGTGGGATCACGGCCTGTTGTTAGGCCTGCTTCATTGACCGTGACGATTGGATTGATTGGTACTAAATTTGATTGTGACCGGCCTTGTAATTCGTCGCCTATTTGTTCGGTTTCATATATAGCGGCAAAATTGATGCCTGTTGTGTCGAATCCAGAAGTTGGGGTCGTTTCCGGAGCAAGATGCCTAATATGTTGAACTTGAACGAGAGTTGTACCTTGGTTACCAATTTGACCATTTGTGCCGGCAGCTGTCGGATTGGTCTTTTGGGTAGGGTCAGCACCATCTAGGATAGTTTGATGTAGTGTTTTAGGGTTATCCTCAGTCGTGCGTTGTTCCGAGACATTTATTTGGAGTATGGCGGGATCAAGGAAGGTTTCAGAATTTCCGCCTAAACCGACGAGTGAACCATCCGGGAGTTTGATTTCTATTGCGCTGAAATTGCCCGTTAGAATAGTCTCATTCTGGAAAACGATATCGCCGACCTGTAAGGGACGTTGTGAGCCCTCGGCTGTTTTAGCATAGGTTGTCCCAATGGTCGTTTTTATAATGCCAATTTCTGACGCCATATATATTCCAAGTTTGCTTGTATGCTGGGCAATGTTATGTGTTGCAAGGTTTTATTAGAGTAGTACATGGGTACTAGTTTACCTACTAATTGTTCACATTGATTTTTATTTTATGCTTTGTCTTGGATATTGACCAAGTTTGTTGAGCACTATAGGATTGTTTGGTCTTAAAAAATAATCATTAATTTGGAATTAAAATTTGCGTAGAATGTTATTTGTGCGAACCGTTCTTAGCTTTGTGGCTCTGTTGCTGGTGTCGTCCAGTTTGAAGGCTGAAACGGATATAAAAAATGTGCTATCCGAGATGCTGGCTATCCCTGCTGGTCAATTTGAGATGGGTTGTATTAGTCAGGTTGATTGTAAGCCGCGTGAGGAGCCAGTTCACACAGTTACGATATCCTCTTTTCAGTTAGCTAAAACTGAGGTGACAGCTGAATTGTGGGCGGCATGTGTTGAAGCGAAGGGATGTGATTATATTCCGGAAGACAATGGTTGGACTGAGGCTGGTATGCCAGTGAGATATGTTTCATGGAATGATGTTCAGATCTTCTTAAGCTGGTTGAATTCAGAAACAGGGCTTAATTATCGTCTTCCTACTGAGGCTGAATGGGAATATGCAGCACGAGCGGGGTCAACAACACCGTTTTATACCGGGAGTTGTATTACACCTCAACAGGCAAATTCGGAGGGTAATGCTTATGAAATTGCGGGTTGTCAACACGAGGCTGAGAATCGTAAGAGAGCGTTACCGGTAGCCAGTCTTCAAGCGAATGCATTTGGTTTACATGATATGCATGGCAATGTGTGGGAGTGGGTACAAGATTGTTGGCACCCAAATTATGACGGTGCGCCTACTGATGGGAATGCTTGGATGGGTAGTGATAGTGAGTGTGAGCGCCATGTGATGAGAGGGGGGACATGGCATGGTGCGGTCAGTTATATGCGCTCTGCTTACCGCTTTAGGTACCCAAGGGAAATACGGACAGGTGGACTAGGTTTCCGTTTAGCTAGATCTATCGATTAAAGTTTGAATATACGTGTATGTGGGTGTGTACTTACTTGGCGTCTGGTAGCTTTCAATGTGGTTTCAGCCTGCACCTTTACTTGGTATAAAGCAATATCTGCTTGATTTAATAAATTATCGATATTTCTTTTTTCAGTTAAGCTTGTTAGACCGAAACTAATGGTAACTGATAAATCTGAGTCTGGACTGGCAGCGAGTTTTGACATGTCTTTTTGCATGCGAGACAGTAATTAGAGGGCATGTTCTTGTTTGGTACTGGGTCAAGCTAGGATAAACTCGCCGCCGCCATAATGAGCGAAAATATCAGAATCCCTAATTGATTTTTCAAAGATGTTGGTTGTTGCCAATAAAGTTTGATCGCGAAACCGATGCCCGAGCCTATCATTGAAGATCTTGAAATTATCGATATCGATCATGACGAAAGTAAAGGGATGTTGGTGTGCTGTTGATAGTGGAATAACATTGACTTGAATTGTTCAAAAAAAGCACGGCGGTTTAGGCAATGTAATCATGGGTCGGTGTTAGCCGTTGATTTAGCTTCAGTATGGGCTGTTCTGAGCTGATGTTCGAGTTGTTTTTGTTCGGTGAGATCAAATGCAATCTCTAGTCTTATGGTACGACCATTCACCCCTTGTTATTACCCGAGCGCGACAGTGATGCCATTTATGGTTGACAGGGGTTTCAAATTTCCAAACATCAACACCATTGGTGTTGGATTATTCTCGTCTGTTAATTTTGGGTTAGTGTAAAACGCACAAGGTATTGTTTGGTCTTTTTGCCGGACATGAAAACATTGGTTTTGGTTTTCCCATTTGGCACGGCCAGACCTGTTGAGAAAGATGAGCTCGTAGGTATCTATGTCTGAAACATAAACGAGGGCATCTAAGGTGCCTAAGGTTATTGCTAGGGATTTGAAGCCATCTTCGATTTTTCCGGTTAGAAAGTGTTCGACTTCGAAAGGGGAAAGAGGTTTAACCTTGTTATTTTTTCTTCACGAAGGTTATGAAAACTAGTATATGTAGTATTTTTTCCTATTTGATAAAATATCATTTTGTTGTGGTTATATGTCAATTTTAAAGAGTGTCGAAGATGTTGCGCAAGGGAATCTTTTTATGTTGTCTTTGATTCTTTTTGACAAGGATAAAATAGATAAAAATATGGGAGATGACACATTTGTTTTATGTTTTTGAGTCAAAGGACTGACTAAAGAAAATAGCGCTGTTTTTATGTTGATTAGTCTGTATGTTTCAATTTTTTAGGTACTGTTGTATTGCGCAATAGGTCATGAGTGATGACTCGAATTATGGAGAAGATTAAATGAAGTCGGTTTTTCGTCCTGTTTTATCAGGTGTGTGTTTGTTGGGTATTGCCGGCTACAGTTACGCAGCAGATGTTACTTTTGATGATATGACTGTGACTGCAACGCGAAGTGAACGTTCTGCGTTGGAAGTTCCTGCCAGTATTGGTCGTAAATCTGGCGCAGCAGTTAAAGTTGATAAAGCGGTAACACAACGAGAGTTGTTGAACTCTATTGCTGGCGTAAGAATTACTCAAACCGGGTCGACATTTGGTCATATGACCAGTATTCGCTTGCCGACAAGTACTAAAGCCCATTATCTGTTCTTACAAGACGGTGTACCAGTTCAATCATCAGGCTTTTTTAACCATAATGGTTTGGCTTTTACTAACTCTAGTTCTGCTGGTTCAGTGGAGGTTTTAAAAGGCGCTGCTACAGCGCTATATGGATCTGATGCTGTGGGCGGCACAATTAATGTGATTTCAAAAGATCCGGTGGATAATTTAGGTGCTAAATTTTCATCTGAAATTGGCAATGATAATTTCAGGCGAATTAGTATTACGGGTGGCACTGAATTAGATGATCAATCTGCTATATCAGCCCATGTATCATATGCTGAGAGTAATGGTTGGCGTGATGATTCTATATTTGACCGTCAAGAATTATCTGTTAATTATGTTAATGATTTGAATGATGATAATCGGCTAAATATTTCGTTAAATGCCAATAAGTTTGAATCTGAAATGACCAGTGGGATTAAAAACTTCAGAAGGTTTAGAGATGAGCCGGAATATGTGGGTGAGAATATAGAACTGAAAGCGTTTGCAAATGGTGTTAAACCAGTTCGCCAATTTGACTATGCTCGATTAAGTGTTGAATGGCAGCATCAACTTAATGATATTGTTGATTTGAGTACGATTACATATTTCAGAAGTAATAGAAATAGATACTCGGCAACATGGGAATCAAATGTCTCTAAAAATGAGAATGAAGAAAAAACGGTCGGTTTATTGTTTAAGGCCGATATGGATTTTGGTCAATATAGAGTTATTTCTGGTTTAGACTTTGAATATACAAAAGGTGAACGAAAGGCAGATCAAGAGTTTGATATTACTGTGAGAGGTGATTTTATTCCTGAGGGTACTATCTATGATTATGATGTTGACTATAGGGCTTTAGCCCCTTATACAAGACTCGAAATCGACTTATCTGAAAAACTAACCCTAGGCATAGGGGCTCGTTATGATTTCAATCAATTCGATTATACAAATAATACTAACGATGGCGTTTATGGTGATACATATTTTCGACCAGACTCGGGTGAGGACAGGAGCTTTAATCACTTGAGCCCTAAAGTTGATTTAACGTATCGTATAAATGAGATGCAAACAGTCTATGGACGTTATGCCAACGGTTTCCGCATTCCTCAAGTCAGTACTCTTTATTCTTTAAAGGAAGATGAAAGAGCAGACAGTTTTGATGAGGAAGTGACTGATACCTTTGAAATTGGTTATAAATTAAGAGCAAATCAGCACGAGTTTGGTGTTGCGCTTTATCATTTGATTATTGATGACAATATTGTTTCGGTTGACACTGGCGCATTAAGTATTAACTTCAATGCGGGTAAGACGCTTCATACTGGGCTCGAAATATCACTGGACTCACAATGGACTGAGGAGTGGGCGACCAAATTTGCCTATAGTTTCTCAAAGCATGAATATGATGATAGTGAACAAGTTGGTTCTGATGGTGAGGCATTGGGTGATAATGAACAAGCTCGAGCGCCAGAAAACTTGGCAAATGTCCGTTTGATATATACGCCAAAAGCCGTGCAAGGTTTATTAGCATTAGTCGAGTGGGAACATACCGGCTCATCTTGGATGGATAATGACAATACAATGCGTTATGGCGGGCATGATATTGCTAACTTCAAGATGAATTATGAAGTGAGTTCGCATCTTAATGTGTTTGGTCGTGTCAATAATATTACAGATCGTCTTTATGCTGAAAGTGCAACGTTAGGCCAGTTTGGTGCAAACTATACGCCAGGTGCACCAAGACAAGCATTTATTGGCTTCGAATATAAACTTTAATCGTTGTACTGTGGTCACTAAGAGAACTTAGTGGCCATTTTGATATTAGGTAAATAGGTGAAACAGTGAATACATTACGTTTAATGGCATTGTTATGTTTGGGTTTTATCCTTAATGTGCCTGTCGTATTTTCTGAACAGGGTGAAGCCGGTTCAGAGATATTGGTTACGCCAGTTTATTCTTCTAACAATGTGTTAAGTGTTGACGTTAAATATGTTGATGACACGGTCCATTTTTTGTTGGGTAAAAAGATAGAGGGTGTGGATAGCCTCTGGCATCAATTTTCTGCAGACCAAGGACAAACGTGGTCAGATGCCGTCAACATTACTGAAAATCAGGACATTGAAGCGCGAATGACACGTGGTAATGATGCCCGGTTAGCAGTGCAAGGTGAGCATATTGTTGCTGTTTGGATGAGTCGGGAACAAGGTGCCCCCCATAATGCAGGTCCGATGGTGGCAATGGCTTCTGATGACAATGGCAAAACATGGCAGAAAATTGCTTCTCCAGCAGACTGGAAAGGGGCTCATGGTTTCTTTGCAATGGATGCCAATGCGGATGAAATGAGCTTAGTTTGGCTTGATAGTCGGACTAAAACCGGTGAAGGTGCAACACAAGGTTTGCGTTATGCTAAGAGTCTCGATGGCGGGAAAACTTGGTCGGAGAATCAGACGTTAGATGAACGGAGCTGCGCGTGTTGTTGGAATACGGCGCAATACCATGGTGATGATTTTTATGTTTTATATCGGGATAAAGATCCCTCTGATATGATTTTGGGTAAAGTGGATTCGCAGGAGCAATGGCAAGCATTAAGCACAGTAGGTGCTTTTAATTGGGACTTTCAGGGCTGTCCCCATATTGGTGGGAGTATTGCTTTTGATAGTACCCATCAATTGATTCATAGCACGGTTGGTACGGGTCACCCCGAAAAAGCAGGTACGTATTATTTAAGCTCAAAGGATATGGGAAAAACGTGGACATCAGCTACTCGATTGGGCGAAGAGATGGCAGTTCATAGTGATTTGGCTGCGTCGGAGAATGGTGATGTGATTGCCGTTTGGGACATGATTACTGAAAGTGGTTTTCAGGTTGTGACTGCTCAATCGGACAATCAGGGGAAAAGTTGGTCCGATCCGATGACAATATCATCTAACGGTATTCGTTCTACTCATCCACGGACAGTCGCTTTGAAGTCGGGGTTTTTAGTGTTATGGACGGAAGGTGAGGCTAAAAAGTCTAGTACCTTACGTGCAGTGAAGGTTAATTAGAATGACTTATTTACGGGCGTGGTTTGCTGTCAGTTTGTTGGCTTTGTCGAGTCTGGTGCAATCTCAGGAAGTGAAGCATTTTGTGAAAGGGTCGTTTGCTGAGATACAGCAACAATATGAAGGCCAGCCATACCTTGTTTTGTTTTGGGGGCAAGATTGTGCTTATTGTATGAAAGAGCTTGCCTCTCTTGGGTCTCTATTGAAAGCAAACCCTGGGATTACTTTGGTCACTGTGGCGACGGATCCATTCTTAGATGAAAGCTTTATCCATGAAAAAATGGCGGGGTTTGATTTGGCTCAAGCTAAGAATTGGGTTTTTGCCGATGAATACCCTGAGACACTGTATTTCGATGTTGAAAAACGTTGGCGTGGAGAGTTGCCGTTGACGTATTTATCGAATGGTAAAACAGTGATTCGTAAAAGTGGTTTGTTAAAAGAAGCTGATATTTCAGCTTGGTTGGCATCACTAAAATAGAATAGCTTGATGCTGGTTTGAGTTGAGGCGAGATTGACGTAGAATAAGCCACTTAAATTTTAATAGGAACACTGATATGTTAGATCCTAAGAAGATCGAAGAAGTTGTACAGGGTTTGGCGAGTGCTTTGCCCCCCGGCTTAACCGCGATGCAAGCTGATGTAGAGAAGAACATTAAAACAGCATTGAGTGGCATGTTTGCTAAGTTGGATTTAGTGACGCGTGAAGAGTTTGATGTTCAGACGCTCGTACTGCAACGGACACGTGAAAAAGTGGAGCTACTGGAACAGCAAGTGGCTGAGTTAACTCAAGATCAAGAATAAGAGCCCAGCATGTCAGAGTTTAAGAATGTCACGGTGACCCGTGAAGCGAATGCCTATTTTGAGGGTAATGTGACAAGTCGAGCGGTTACTTTTGCTGATGGAACGCTTAAGACTCTGGGTATTATGATGCCTGGTGAGTATACCTTTGGCACTGCCAAGGCAGAGATAATGGAAATTTTAGCAGGTGAGTTACGCTATCGCTTAGCAGGTACGAAGGCCTGGCTTACTGTGAAAGGGGGCCAGTCATTTAATGTCCCTAGTGAGTCATCATTTGATATACAAGTGACAGTACTAACTGATTACTGCTGTTCCTATATCGATTAATGTGATGTTTCAATAATATTAATGCAGGCCACTTTTAAGTGGCCGTTTTGTTTTATTCGTTTGATACTGGTAAATTACGAACACCTAATTAGATAAGGATATCTGTATGAGTGTAGCGACAGTTTATAGTCGTGCCATTGTTGGAATGGATGCACAAGTGGTTACCGTCGAAGTGCATTTGTCGAATGGCTTACCGAGTTTATCGATTGTCGGTATGGCTGAAACAGCGGTCAAAGAAAGCAAAGATCGCGTCCGAAGCGCTTTACTCAATAGTCAGTTTACTTTCCCACCACAACGTATAACTATCAACTTAGCACCGGCGGACTTGCCCAAAGAAGGGGGGAGATTTGATTTACCGATTGCTTTAGGTATTTTGGCTGCATCAGGTCAAGTGCCGATTGAGGCATTAAAAAACAGAGAGTTTATTGGCGAACTAGGTTTAACAGGTGAATTACGTTCAGTACGTGGTGTATTACCCTCGGCGTTAGCAGCAAGAGAATCTCAGCGCGAATTAGTCTTACCGGCCATCAATGTTGGCGAAGCGACTTTTGTGAGTGAAGGCAAGGCAGTAGGTGCTGATCATCTGTTGGCTGTTTGTGCTCACTTACATGGACAGACGGTGCTGCCTTTTGCTGATTTCGTGAGTGCTAATCAGCTTATCGACTATCCAGATTTGTCCGATGTTCGCGGACAAGCCCATGCCAGGCGAGCATTAGAAATAGCGGCTGCTGGCTCGCATAGTTTATTGTTGTCAGGGCCACCGGGAACGGGGAAAACAATGTTAGCCAGTCGTTTGCCGGGTATTTTGCCAGAGATGACTGAGTATGAGGCGGTTGAAAGTGCGACAGTACAGTCTATTTCTGCCAAGGGGTTTGATGTTAAGCAATGGCGACAACGGCCTTTTCGAACGCCGCATCATACGGCATCAGCAGTGGCGATGGTCGGAGGCGGCGGTCAACCCAGGCCGGGTGAAATTTCTTTAGCCCATCATGGCGTGTTATTTTTGGATGAGTTGCCGGAGTTCGATCGGCGGGTATTGGAGGTATTACGCGAACCGATAGAGTCGGGGAAAATCACTATTTCGCGTGCGGCTTTGCAACCTGAATTCCCCGCTCGCTTTCAATTGATTGCTGCGATGAACCCGTGCCCATGTGGTTATTTAGGAGAGTCTCGATGTCATTGCACTGAAGACCAAGTTCGGCGTTATCGTGGCAAGGTATCTGGCCCTTTGATGGATCGGGTTGATATGATGATGCAGGTGCCGCCGGTGGCAAAAGGCTTGCTCAGGCATGATGTGACTGTGATTAAAGGTGAAGAAAGTGCAACCGTCAGGCATCGCGTTGCTAAGGCAAGAGCCAGACAAGTATCGCGGGCTGGTAAGGCGAACTATTTGCTGTCACATGATGAGTTAGCGACATTTTGTGTGTTAACAGATAGCGATTATCAATTATTAGAACAAGCGATTAGTCGGTTTGGCTTATCGGCGCGTGCCTATTATCGTATTTTAAAAGTCGCGCGCACTATCGCTGATTTAGCCGGTTCCGCTTCAATAGAGACGCTTCACCTGACTGAGGCGATTGGCTATCGCCGTTTGGATGCAGGGGCTTAGCGGAGGCTCGTTTTATTGGATTGATTTTGCAATTGCAAATCTAGCTCATCGTTATATGATGTCGGGCTGTTTGATAAAGAGTAATGCAGTCTTTTGCATTTCGAAGCGGTTCCATCTGAGGCTTTATTACTGTGCGAGATCTTAACCCTGAGCAGCGTGAAGCTGCACGTCATGTTGACGGTCCTTTGTTGGTATTAGCCGGCGCGGGTAGTGGTAAGACACGTGTGATCACTCGGAAAATTGCTTATTTGATTGAGCAATGTGGTATTAAAGCGCGCAATATCGCAGCAGTGACGTTTACTAATAAAGCAGCACGTGAAATGAAGAAGCGGGTATCGGAACTGATGGCATCTCGGGATGTGTCGAGCCGTGGCTTGATGGTATCGACTTTTCATAATCTAGGGTTAACCATTTTACGTAAAGAATATGCCCATATTGGTTATCGCAGCGGTTTTTCTATTTTTGATGCACAAGACAGTTTGGCAGTATTACGGGATTTGATGGGGCGTGATTTTTCTGCTGATAGTGAACACGCTGAGAAATGCCAATGGCAAATTTCGGAATGGAAAAATCAGCTAATTTTACCTGAACAAGCGATGAAAATAGCCGAAGAAGCGGAACAAGTGGCCGCTGCTAAAGTCTATCAACGCTACGTTGAAGCTTTGCAAGCCTACAATGGGGTAGATTTTGATGATTTGATATTAAAGCCAGTCTTATTGTTTGGTAATGAACCTGAAGCGTTAAAGCGATGGCAAGCAAAAATCCATTATCTGCTCGTTGATGAATATCAGGATACCAATGGCTGTCAGTATGAACTGGTCAAGCAATTGGTCGGTATTCGCGAGGCGTTAACGGTGGTGGGTGATGATGATCAGTCGGTTTATTCCTGGCGTGGTGCCCGCCCTGAAAATTTAGCACAATTAGAGAAAGACTTTCCGCGTTTGAAAATGATTAAGCTGGAGCAAAATTATCGTTCTATGGGCCGAATTTTACGTGTTGCGAATGGTTTGATTAGCCATAACCCGCATTTGTTTGAAAAGAAGTTATGGAGTGCGATGGGCGAAGGCGATGCGATACGCGTGATTGGCTGTCGTGATGAAGAGCATGAGTCAGAGAAGGTGGTATCGGAGCTGCTTTATCATAAGCTGAAGCATCAGGCTGATTTTAAGGATTATGCGATTTTATATCGCAGTAATCATCAGTCTCGACCGATAGAACGCATTCTACGTGAACATAATGTACCGTATTTTTTAACGGGTGGTACCTCGTTTTTCTCACGCGTTGAGGTGAAAGATATTATGTCTTACCTGAGATTGCTGGCTAATCAAGATGATGATAATGCTTTTTTGCGGGTAATTAACACGCCCCGTCGTGGGATTGGATCGACGACTTTACAAACGCTAGGACATTATGCTGCTGAGCGTAAAACCAGTTTGTTTGGCGCTTGTTTTGAAATAGGATTATCTGAGCAATTATCTGCGAAGGCGATGGGTCATCTTGAGCATTTTTCGCGTTGGTTAGTCGATATTTCAGATCGTGCAAAGCGTGGTGATTTGATCGAAGCGATTCGGGATATGATTGAAGAAATTGATTATCGTGCTTGGCTAGAAGAAGTAACGGGTGATCCCGATCAAGCCACCCGTCGGATGGAAAATGTCGAAGAACTCTTAGTCTGGATCAACCGTATTGTTGAAAAGGATACTGAAGAGAAGAGTATTGGTGATATCGCAGCACGACTAACGTTAATGGATATTCTTGAACGACAAGCTGATGAAAATCAGGAAGATGCGGTCCATTTAATGACGTTACATGCGGCAAAAGGATTGGAGTTTCCCCATGTTACGATTATTGGAATGGAGGAGGAGATCTTGCCACATCGCGTGAGTATTGAGGAAGAGGGTATTGAAGAAGAGCGTCGTTTGGCTTATGTTGGGATTACACGGGCGCAGCGCAGCTTAGTCTTTACGATGGCAAATACGCGAAAACGTTATGGTGAAAAAGTCGATTGTGAGGAGAGCCGTTTTTTACGAGAGCTGCCAGCTGATGATTTGATTTGGGCGACAGAAAAGACGCAAGTTGATCCAGAAGAACGTAAGGAAAGGGGCAAAGCCCATTTATCGAATATACGCGGCATGTTGAAAAAAAAATGTCATTCTGAAGCGAAGTTTTGAAACGTTAAAAACAAATAAACCTGCCAATGGCAGGTTTATTTGTATAAAGTGCAGCCCAGCCATCTTGAAATCGTAAGAGATAAAGACCAGAAACTTTCCGTCCTTGGTTCACACCAAGTTTGGCTAAAATGTTGCAATCAATCTACCCCCCTGAAAGAGGGGGGGCAACTTTTTTGTTAACAAAGTTACAGGTTTTTGACATCGACGTTTCAGTTTGGTTTTCATTTTCTTCGGATTATATCGATAATGCCTTTTTTGAATGAAAAAAGTGCATGATGAAAACACTGATTGTGCCTACGATTAGCCCTGTTAATAACTCAGAAGCAATGCTAGGTAAGCTATGAAATAGCTGATGTAGCCATTCGAGGTTATGAACAAACATGCCGCCACCCACTAGCAGCATAGCAATGGTGCCGATGACACCTAAAATACGGATAATATAGGGAAGTGCGGCAATTAAATGGTGACCAGTTAACTGGGTGATGCTAGCTAACTTGCCTTGTTGTGTTTTTGATTTGTCGATGAGCGACAGGCCCATATCATCCATACGGACTAATAACGCGACTAAGCCGTAGACACCTACCGTTGCGAGTAAGGCGATAAAGCTGACGACAATGATTTGCATTGATAGGGTTTGGTCAATAACAGTTGATAAGGTAATGACAATGATTTCGATCGAGAGGATAAAGTCGGTCCGAATAGCATCTTTTATCTTTGTACTCTCTTGTTGGCTTTTTTGTTCAGGTGTTAGCGAAGCTTGTTGAGGTGCCTCGTTATGCAGATGGGCCTGAGGGAGACACCATTCGAACACCTTTTCTGCTCCTTCATAGCTTAAGTAGGCACCACCTAAGAGTAGGATAGGGACGATGAGTTGAGGCACAAAAGCACTGATTAAAAAGGCCAAAGGCAAAATGATCAGTTTATTAATCATTGAGCCTTTGGTGATAGCCCATAAAACAGGTAATTCGCGTGAGGCACTAAAACCAATAGCTTTTTCAGCATTGACGGCTAAATCATCACCTAGTAACCCTGCGGTTTTTTTTGCAGCAATTTTGGTTAATGCTGCGGTGTCATCTAATAGAATGGCAATATCATCAAGAACTGCAAAAAGTCCAGTGGTCATGTGTTTCCTTCAACATTGTTATAAGTATAAAAAGGTCGCTGTTATTTTAGAGTATTTGGATCAAATAGGTAGGGCTTATTGACTGATTGGGTTGAATGAAAGCTGCTTAAAGATTGTATTATTTTTTCTTCTTTGCTTTTATATGACTGATTCGGTAACCTGTTGTATCTAAGTGCTTTCGAGCTATTATGGTCATTGGACAATAGCCATATTGATTATTCTTACTAAAAATATTAAATCAGTTGATGGCAAGTTTCGTACGGGTGTTTTGTATTAGCATCTGGACAAGTAAGGAAACTGCATGAAAGATGGTTTGAGACGATTGAATGTAGAAGATATTGCGATTGGCATGCCATTAGCTTGGCCAATTTTTGATCGTAACGGTGCATTTCTGATTAAAAAAGGTTTCGTGATTCAGTCAGAATCGCAAATTGAACGTTTGCTCGCCCATGGTGCATATGGTTTAGTGGCTGAAATGGCGCTACCTGTTGAAAATCCGACTGTCGTGGAAGCAGCACTGAAACCGAAAGGCTTTTTTCCGTTTAAACTTCTAGAAGATGTCACAAGTCGATTAGCGATTACATTGGCGAATAATGATAATCCAGAGGTCAATTTTACTGATGAAATTATGGGATTGGTCGATGAAATTCAGCGTGCCTGTTTTCGAGACTCCAGTGCGGCTTTAGCTTCTTTATTCGTATTAGAAAAGGGTAGTTACCCGATAAAACATTCGGTCGATGTGGCGGTGTTATCTGGATTAATGGCAAGGAAAAGAGGTCTTGATACGGAAAGTCATGCATCAGTCATTGCTGCTGCTTTGACTATGAATATTGCGATGATTGGCTTACAAGAGATATTGTTTCAACAAGAAACACCCTTAACAGAAGAGCAAAAGAAACAGGTTTTTAATCATCCAACACAAAGTGTTGCGATGTTGCGACATGCGAATGTGACAGATCGACTTTGGTTAAAGTGTGTTCTTACTCATCATGAAAAAATCAACGGGGCAGGTTACCCAAACAAATTAGCAGGATCACAGTATCCTGTGGAAGCTCAGTTGATTACATTGGCAGATCAATATTGTGCTCGAATGTCACCGAGGGCTTATCGTCAACCTTTGTTACATAAAGGGATCTTAAGAGATATTCTATTAGATAATGGTCAAACAGTTTTTCCGGATATTGCAACTCTATTTATTAAGGAACTAGGCTTTTATCCACCAGGATTAATTGTTCAGTTGATTAGTGGTGAGATAGGTGTTGTGACAAAATGTGGTGATAAAGCTTATACACCGATTGTACATGTCTGCTTTAAGCCGGGCGAAGGTGATTTGGACGTTCCAATCCAGCGTAATACTTTATTAGGTGGCAATAAAGTGCGTAAGATTTTGTTAAGTGACGATCCGCTTGTGACTTTTGATAGACGTTCGGTGTGGTGCTTTAATGAGGATTGAATATTACGTATAATTTAACGATTATGCGAAAGACATCACAAAATACTTTGGTTATGGATAGATTGAAAGGTAATGATGGATCAAGACCTTCACTGCAAAGCACGATTTCACCAGTTACCTGCAAAACCTGACCAGTTGGCTAACGCGTTTAGCGAGTCCGAGCCGACTAAGAACTTTTCGATATTAAATTTCACGTGCTGTGATTAAGGGGCACTGATATTAAAAGTAAAGTATTTTAAGCCTTTAATTTATCAATGGAATTATATGATGTATCTAAGTGATAGACAGATTAAACAATTATTATGCGCGCACTTTTCTAAAGTGAGTTCTGAGCCTCATGTAGTAAGAATAAAAGAACGTAGTCGGTCTCGGTCAGGAAAGAGCATAAATTATAATAAAGCAGTCGTGGCACGACAAGGAACGATGCGATAGCGAGTAAGTCGTGCGAGCGGCCAGAAGGCGCTGGTGATGACAGCCTCTTTCGTCGCGTAGCGCAGAAGAGTGCAGTCATGACATCCTCATTCCGTCAGTTGCTTGAGAGCCGATGCGTAGCGAGGTGACGAGGAGGTCTGGTGATCATGGTCGTCGTCGAACGGAGTGGAATTAAACTAGAGATGGATTAATTCTTTATCGAGTACGACGACACGCTGGCTTATTGGCGCGAAGTAGTTTGTGAAGAAAAAAGGGGCGAAAGCCCTTTTTTATTTGTTGGATTAGCTTTAGCTTACTTCACTTTATCCAAAGCTTGGCGAACATCAGCAATAATATCATCGATACTTTCTATGCCGACTGAAATACGTATCATGTCTGCGCTGACACCAGCGGCAGCTAATTCTGCATCATTTAGCTGACGGTGGGTTGTTGAGGCAGGGTGACAAGCCAGTGATTTTGCATCGCCAATATTAACGAGGCGTAGGATCATATCGAGTGCATCGATAAATTGGCCCCCGGCTTCTTTCGGCCCTTTGACACCAAAACTTAAAATACCGGAGGCTTTGCCTTTGGTGATTTTTTTGCAGGTAGCATGATATGGACTGTCTTTCAATGTCGCATAGTTTACCCAAGGCACTTTAGGGTGGTTACTCAGGTATTCTGCTAATTTCTCAGCATTTTCACAGTGTCTTTCCATTCTGAGACCGAGCGTTTCCAAGCCCTGTAGGATTTGAAAAGAGTTCATAGGCGAAATGGCCGCACCGGTATTTCTCAAGGGTGCAACACGACAACGGCCGATATAAGCAGCAGAACCTAAGGCTTCGGTATAGACGACACCATGGTATGACGGATCAGGTTCATTTAAAGCGGGGAAGCGTTTTTTGTTAGCTGTCCAATCAAATTTTCCGGAATCGACGATCATGCCGCCAAGCGATGTGCCATGGCCACCTATGTATTTGGTGAGTGCATGGATGACAATGTCAGCACCAAAATCGATAGGTTTACATAAAAATGGTGTGGCAACAGTGTTGTCGACCATAAGTGGAACACCATACTTCTTGGCAATTTGTGCTAATTTCTCGATGTCGACAATATTACCTGATGGGTTACCAATTGATTCACAAAAAATAGCTTTAGTATTGTCGTCAATAGCGGCTTCAAAGCCGTCGAAGTCATCATGTGGTAGCAGGCGGACTTCGATGCCTTGTCTAGGTAAGGCATGAGCAAATAAGTTGTATGTGCCACCATAGAGTTGGCTGGTGCTGATGATGTTGTCACCGACAGCACAGATACATTGAATAGCATAGGTGATGGCGGCCATGCCTGAGGCAACAGCCAATCCTGCAATACCACCTTCCATTGCTGCGACGCGTTGTTCTAGTACGTCGGTGGTTGGATTCATAATTCGGGTATAAATATTTCCTGGCACTTTGAGATCAAAGAGATCGGCACCGTGTTGGGTGTCATCAAAGGTATAAGATGTGGTTTGATAAATAGGCACAGCGGCTGCTTTGGTTGTGTATTCTGATTTATAACCATGATGTAACGCAAGTGTTTCTAGCTTCATAATTTAACCTTAATAAGTATATCAGTCTGTGTAATTGGGTGTTTATTCTTGTTGGTATTCGCGATTTTTCCAGTAATTAAAATAGGCGATAAATTTTGTTTCAGAATAACCATTACCTTCTTCTAATGGCCCCGAGGTTCTTGAGTTGAGTATTTCACCTTGACCATCGGTAACGACAATGAAGGGGTACCCTTCAAATTCAGGCATTTCATTGAGGAATTTTTCATTATTATTTTCTGGACTAACATTCACTTTGATTGAGACAAAAGTGTCGTGAAGGAGGGTGTTAACGTTGTTATTTTTCGTAAAAAAACGTTCAAGTTTATGGCACCAAGGACACCAGTTACCGCCGATTTGAATGAGAATGAGTTTATCTTCGTTTTGGGCTTGTAACTTAGCTTGCTGAAAGTCTATAAACGCATCTCGGTTCGGGTCATAGGGGCCATTGCTGGCGTTTGTTGTCATTGAGATGGCAACGATACTGGCAATAAGTCCTAAGGTGAGTATGACTTTTTTCATTGTGTATAGGTTTTGATTAGTTGTAGACAGTCTACCTGATTTAGGCCAATGAGGTACTAACTAATTTATTTGACGCGTGTAAGCATGTGATCAACTGCCGCTTTGATATCGTTATCGCTAAGGTTTCTTTTTCCCCCGCGAGGAGGCATTTTGTTAAGCCCATTAATGGCATTGGCATAAAGTGCTGCTGTGCCTTTTTTTAGTCTGGGTGCCCAGTCTTTATGGTCACCTATTTTGGGTGATTTCATGAGACCTGCACCATGACAACGAAGACAGGCTGCTGTTGCAATTTCTTCGCCAGGGCTAATATCGATATTGGTATCGATGGGTTGCTGAACAATAACAGGTGCATCACTAATATAAACTTCGCCGATGGGCTTGATACGATCGCTCACAGAAATTTTAAGGGTACTTTCTCTGGGGAGCGTTTGTTTATCTTGAGATAAGGCATTAGAAGGACTGATTTGAGCTAATAGAAATAAACAGAAGCAGGCACTGAGGCTTCTGACCAAATATTTGCTTGGTGCGTTTGCAGTCATGTCCGACTCGGTTTTCTATTAATTGAAGCGCTAATTATACGGCGATGGCAATATTATTGCTGTTTTTTTGTATAGAAATTATGATGTTGTTCACATTGATGTTAGAGCAATTTTACCAATCGTCTTTCCTGTAAGCAGTTGTCGGTGTGCTTGGGTAATATTCTCGGGTGTGATTGAGCCAAGGGTTTCGTTTAAGGTACTGATGATTTCACCTTCATCTAGCAGTTCAGCAATGTTATTTAAAATGTCGTGATGTACGGTCATATTTTTGGTTTTGAACATAGGCCGCGTAAACATGAACTCCCAAATGAATCCGGCGCTTTTAGTTTTGAGTGCATTCATATCATAGGTTGTTTTACTGTTGACGAGGCTGCAAATCATCCCTTCTGGTGCAATTAGAGCCGACATAGTATCGAAATATTGATCGGTGTCAGCACAACATACAATGTAATCTGGTTTATCGATATTGAGCATGCAATATTGACTAATGAGATCGGCATTATGATTAATGACATGATCTGCGCCAAGCCGACGGCACCACTGTTCTGTTTCGGGTCTCGATGCCGTGGTGACAATATTGAGTTTGGCCACCACTTTTGCTAATTGTATTGTTACTGAACCGACGCCACCTGCACCGCCAATAATTAGAATGGTTTTGCCATCATCGTACTGTGGGGAAATTTTTAGACGAGAGAACAGGGCTTCCCATGCGGTGATGCTGGCGAGTGGCATAGCAGCAGATTGCTCAGGTTTGAGAATGAGCGGGGCTTTAGCGGCGATACGCTCATCCACTAATTGATGACTTGCATAGCAGCCTGGACGGGAAATATCACCAGCATAAAATATTTTATCGCCAACATTGAGTAAAGTGGTTTTTTCACCAACCTTGATGACAGTGCCAGCGGCATCCCAACCTAAAATTTTCGGTGTTTCTAGACGAGAAGTAATACTGGCTTTGACTTTGGTATCAACAGGGTTAACGGCGATCGCATGAATTTCAACGAGGAGATCGTGGCCTTTGGCTATGGGGATATCTTGTTCGAACCTGGTTGGCGCAGCATCGTTCATCTGATAGCCAATCGCTTGCATTTTGTCGGTCATAGTACGTCCGAATGCGCTGGTTTAACGCTGGCTTGTCTATTGTTAGAACGTCGAAGGTGCCTGAGATGGGATGGTAATTTAAGTATGGGCAAAGTTTTCATATTCCGGTCATTGACTTGTTCGTTATGCTAAAGAGGAAGGCCTGATCCTTTGGTGTCAAATTTAACTTAATAATCTAATTTAGCTAATGCTAATCATAGCAGGTAAACCAGTTTAGGTTATTGACAATTTTGATGTGAGTTACGACTTTTTCTTGGGGTGATAAAAGTATCTATCGGTCATTTAGGTTTATCGTTATTCTCTTCGAATGAAAAATAATTTGTCACCTTTTTTATGCTTAGCGTGTCAGCGTAGTTAAGAAAGGTGTTGGATTATTTTATATTTTAAGGAGTGTTTTTTATGAATGCAGTACAAAAAAAACGGCAGGTTTAGCGATGGCGCTTGCAGCAGCAAGCTTGATTAGCTGTACCCAAAGTGAAGTGAAGACGAGTAGTGCTTAGCCTTTGGTTCATCGTTATGACGTTAGTAACGTGTGGCGGCCATAATGATTGCAAATCAGCCCAGAATGCTTGTAAAGGTCCAGGCTTTGTTGCCATGTCATCTAAAGCTTGTGATTACATTGGTGGTATAGCTGGAAAATAAGTGTTTGATCAGAATTAAAGTTTTTAGTCCTATGATGTCGCTCACTTGATAGTCCGTTAATTGTCGGGTTTTTATAAGATAGGAATTGTTTATGTCTCGCCCTGTCCTCGGTTTTGGCTTAGGTCTTAGAACTGATCATTATCAGCATGTCATTGAACATCGGCCACAGGTTGACGGGTTCGAAATTATTTCTGAAAACTATGTGGTACCTGATGGTAAACCATTAGCTAATTTGGATAAAATTCGTGCCAATTACCCGGTGGTGATGCATGGTGTGTCGATGTCGATTGGCAGTACTGATCCTTTAAATCAAAGGTATTTAGAGAAGCTGAAACGATTGATTGAACAGGTGGAGCCTTTGTGGGTATCAAATCATTTATGCTGGACGTATGTCGATTAGGTGAATAGTCGACTTATTGTCCCTACCTTATGATGAAGAGACCATTAATCACCCTGCTGATCGTATGAGCCAAGTACAAGACTTTTTAGGTCGACCGATTTTAATTGAGAACTTACCCAGCTCTGTGAACGAGACGCAATCCGAGATGCCGGAATGGCAGTTTGTGAGTGAGAGAGTAAAACGTTCTGGCTGCTACCTATTACTCGATATTAATAATATTAGGGGCCGTCCTAGATCACTAAAATAATCTAGGAGGGAAAAATGCGAAAAAGCAGATTACGTTGGTATAAACAACGTCGGCTAATTCCACTCTTTATTGCCGGCGCAACTGCTCGAGCAGCCGCGAGTTTAATTGAGATCAACCAGTCTACAGCTCGTTATTATTGTCAACGATTACGACCGATAATATAGGATCATAGTGAATAGTTAGCGTTAGTGGAGACTGAGGTCGAAGCTGATAGATCATACTTGGGTGGCAGAAAGGACAACGTGGACGTGGATCGGGAGGTCAAGTCCCCCGTCTTGGGCTTATTAAAGCGCA
>SCLF01071324.1:0-11510 GCA_004367975.1 Mesochordaeus erythrocephalus
GGAATATGTTAAAATTATATTCATATCTTGTCTGTATCGGCCTGTACACCGGCGTCCGGCCAAAATGGACAGTCCCCCTGCCCACGCTTCTCAAGGTAATAACGAATTATCATAATCTTCGCATTTGCAGTACTATTGAAATATTAACATAAATATAACTCATATTTGAGCCTAGTGTATGTGATAGTAGTATATCCACGGGTCAACCGTTCACTATACAGTCCATTCTCATAAATCGGTACAATTTTCCCATTTTGAATCGGAGCAAAAATTTAGGAGAATTGTTTTCAAGACTAACGTAATTCTACATTTTTTAAAATATTTTTCTTATCTTGAAATAAGGGATGGGAAAGCATCTTACCTTAGATGAGAGAAATACAATTATTTTATACTGGGAGTCAACAAAATGTCAACGTCGGCAAGTTGCATCGTATTTTTCTTCGCTTTGGAATCGAACAGTTGGGAAACCATTGGTTGAAAGAATAATTCGAACAGCTGATCACATAAAAAATGACCTCGAAAATCGGAAGACAAAATATCAAAGAACCAGAGTACTTGAACCAGCTCAGGTTCAATTCGAAGATTTTAAAAATAGCTGAAATTATGGTGAACTTGGAATCGGAATTCGGTCAAACCTTTTGGCATATTGCGGGACTTTTGTCCCAATGGGGTGATCATTTTGATGCCATGGCCCACGAAATTTTGGAAAATTCGAAGGCGCCGAAATAAGGACAAATCGGGACAAAACGCATAAATCGAGACACTTTTTTACACTCCCTATTATTATCTTCACTAACAAATAATGAAGAACACAATTTATTTGACTGATACAGGGTGCTTTATGACATTAACGTTTTTGGACGTTTCCGAATTGCGCAGTTAAATCGGGAAGCGAAATCGCGTCGTAAATATTACTGGACTATTTGGATAGTTCGGAAATTCGTACTGATATCTGTAGAAATCAAGTTCCAGGAAACTTTTGAAACGTTTGACGAAAAAATTGCAATTCGATCCAATCTAGAAATTTTCTACGAATTTAGAACAAAAACTAGAACTCACGCCCACAATAGAAAAATTCGAACATTATGAGGTCTCGGAAATCCAGCATTTTTTTGTTACACGTCGTTTTTAGTTTCGGCCGGTTTTACCCTCAACATCCATCCCTTTCAAGGTAGCGTATGTATAACGACTCGGCCGCCAATTTTAGATTAAATATAGCCCCATACTCATGAATTTAAGATACAAATATAGATGGTTAACAGTAGGCTCAATGAAGCCTCAGATCGCTGTATTTGTTTCCGGAGCAAGCCGAAAGTCATGATGTACGAATATGCGATGGGTACGATGCGTACGATGCCTACGATTCGATGCGTACGATGCGTACGATGCCTACGATTCGATGCGTAAAGTTAGCACGTGCCGTAACATTTCGGTGATCATTACCGTGAAACCTGTGGACCACCAGGAGTGCTTTCTCGGATCAAGATATCGCAAGCTCGACCAAAGGTCCCAAATATAGAAAGAAACAAGACAGAATTACCTTAAAAGCAGCCAAAGTGAGTACAAGGGGAATACAAGGAGAATACAGAGAGTATACAAAGTGAATACAAGGAGAATACAAGGATAATTCAAGGATAATTCAAGGATAATTCAAGGATAATTCAAGGATAATTCAAGGATAATTCAAGGATAACACGAGGTGGATACAATGAGAAAACAAGGGGAATGTGATAATTAAGGAGAAGGGGCGTAAGCCAATTTGGCAGGAGCTGGCACCCACTCAACCTAAAGTAATAGCATGGAGTAAAGTGAGATAATTCTAAGAACAAAGCACCTGAAGACAGAGGTTATAAAGGTTACAGTAGTCATGTATACATTTGACCCACGTGACAACTTGAAATCGGACGCATCATGACGAGCTCAAGTGTTATCGCACTTTGCACGTAACTTGATAAGGAGATAAGAATCGCCCCTAATTCCGTGACGTGAATAAGGACCTTTATCAGCAGAATTGAAATGCAACGACCTTCCATCGTATAGGGGAACTTAGTGACTAAGTTCGTGTTCTAAACGAAAACACATTTGTGACAGAGAAGAATTAGTGAACAGCCGCACGACAACACATGCTATGACATTGTTCTCTTCAGCCATCCAATGTTGCGTTACTCAAATGTGTCATACACGTATCTGCACTATCAATGGAAGGTATAGGAACGTACTGGCGATTCTGCTTTAACCAAATGCGATTATGTGGCTAATCTCACGAAAATACGAGGAGCACCTAGGAACCGCTACAGGCCAACTTACAAGCTAGAAACGTAAACAAGTTGACAACTATATAACTCAAAAGTGGGAGATATAGAAATAGAACTTACCCTTAGCCGTTGGAAGGCTTTCACGCACAACTCGCAACCACTTTCATCAATAAACTTATGTATCAATTACAGTACATCATCAAACTTCCGGTTAGGGATACTGATGGTACAATCCTCGGTATTGATGACTAAACCAAGATACTTGATGAGATAACACAATGAAAACGGAATGGATAAGATTGCCAGGTACTTTTGCCACAGCCTTTCGTTGCAAATCCGATGCTCTAAAGGGTGTGTAGAATAAATCAGACGATTCTGAGATACCAAGAATTTTGAATGCACCAGATTGACCGAAGTGAGAAGTCGATGCACTTACCCAAGTTACACCCACCAACAGGAGCCTCTCACCAATAGGATACTGCTGTTGTAGATGATATAGCTGATAAATTTCTAGAAGGTGGAACCAACTAAATAATAATAGTTATAGTCAAACTAGTTGCGGGAAATGGGATTTGGCCATAAACTGATACACGAATATATATACAGCCATATAGTTATCAATATCTCTATACAGATCTATATACAGCCATATCTTTATACTAGACTTTAGAGAAACTAGCTAACGAATTTGAATCTGTGTGAGCTCGTGCCCAGAAATAGATTGCTAACAAATGCATCGATAATAAAAGCTTAAGCAGATATCATGGGTATTTCATGAGAGAAACTTATCACTCTCCAGAACAGTGAAAAACCTGTTCGCATGTTGTTAAGGTTCAAATCATTGACTCGGGAGCACATAAACAATATAAGTATTTGGCTATTTATTGTGAGCAATGCATACGCAAGACGTTGCTCGGATATCCTATCGTTGCTATGGAGAGAAGCACAGATCGAGGACACGAGACAGAAGATGGTCATAACATGGATGATGACCGATAACAAATCAGACCACTCAGGGAATACGCGAGTCTCTCATTAGTCAGCAATGCAGCAGACCCGATATTGTGGAATGTGCTACATTCCTTACGAACCTATGTAGAAAAGACTATTAGAAAATAAACAAATAGAGACGCAGCAATTAGTCTTAGGATGGAGCAAAGGCCGCGAAATCGGAGCCAATGCCAAAAAGTCTCGTAATAACAGCGAATAATGCAAGGCGATCAGTAGTTGAAGCGGAGATATCTCTGGAGACTAATCAGACGAAATTGACCAAATTAAATTATTGGACATCACCGAGGACGATTTAGACATACATTCGAAAAAGAGGAACGGAACGTCAGAGTCCTCAAGTCCAATTGCCTAATCTAACGGCAAGTGAGAGAGATATCCTGTCGGGAAAATGGAAATACCAGACTGAAGGCTAAATACAAATTCTGTATGATGTTAAACTGCAGTAACATAAATAAGCAGTAACTGCAGTAACATAAATAAATAAACTTACATGATATAAAATTGACTGTTACACGCGTAGGGTTTCCAATACAAATTGATAATGCAGAATGAGGTTGTAAAGCAGTGCATGTCCAGATGGATTTTAAGGGAAACGTAATGTACGCCTATACAATAAGTAAAATGGGTAAACCGTACATTAGGCGGCCGTGACCAGAAAATAAAAAGAAATCTGATACATTGAACGATAAATTGATTGCATGAACTCATAGATACAGCTTGCCCAACATAGTTTATAAAAGCTGAAAATTGAGAGAAATTGATAAGTAGGAACCAGGAGTGGTGGTGTAATTCCTAAATGAGTGGCTTCTACAACTTTTTACAAAAATGGGTTGTGACCAATTGCTGGAAATGTTCTAGAACAAAAAACAAAATATTCCGGCAATTAGGCACCAAGCCACAACCACCTAAATCGCTACCCAAATGGCTCACCCCAATAACTTGAAAAAAAGCTACCTGCGGTTTCATACTTGATCATTGACTAGTGACACATTGAACAATGAATAACTAAACGCTAAACTTTACGGTTTCAATCCCAATTGCGCAACGATTTCACCATAGGTTTTTGGTAATGAATCTTTATTTCTCTGTCAGCAATCTAAAAAACAAATGAAGATGATTTAACCCTCTTGTAAACAATTGAAGGGATGTGGTTTTACGACCACAAAAATGGCGACAGTTTTTTATATTTAATAACCAGGAGTTAGAATTTAAATCAGTAATATAACATGTATCTGTGGCACTACTCTAACAGAAGTTATGGTCAAATTTGAGGTCGAAAGTGCCGAGCGGCACAGATTGCAGCGTACGGGTTAAGAGGCTAACGAGACTTAGCTAGTCTGATAGTTTTTTTTTGCGGTTCCGAATCTGTTTTCAGAATGTCCAAAATTATACTCCTTCGTACAGTTAACGGCACCACGGTAACTGATTGGTTGGTGGATATACAAATCTCGAGTTTACAGATATCGACGAACCGTTTGTTTAGAAGTGTAACTTAGACAAGGGTGTGTTGGGTATTTTAGATATTATTTATAAAATGACCCGATTTTATCGTTAACAAGTGCTTATGAACGGGTGTCTTATTTTATATCTATACTCTTGAGGTCGAACCCTGTGGGCGGATTACATCTTATCGCGGTGACGGAAAAATGTGATCTAGATCGACAGGTTGATGCTGTTTCAGATTGAAGTTATAAGCCGAGCTTTCCACATTTCTGACAGAAGGCCATAATTGTGACTCGGTATATTAACTCCTGTGCACCGTTTGGGCCTATTTTCACTCATCGACCAGTTTTTCGAGTTTTACTCGAAGCTGAGCAGAGTTAGATCAGAATGCCCCTAGGACTCCCCTCTAAATTACACGCCGATTATTTTATGAGCATTGTAGACCGGAAGTGTTCCCTAAAAACCGGAATTGATGTTTTGGAGTTGAGTTACCGGTCCCGCATCTATGGCCTGCTCAAGTGATCACAAGTTATTATTGTGTACAGAAAGTGGTTCTAAGGTTGACCGTTTAGCGTAAGGGTGCATTGAATTTACATAAATTGAATACCAAGTGAATTAGAGTGTTCATTTGTTCCGGATTATTTATAACGGAATTAACTTAACGTCTTGGATTTCGAAACGTAACGTCTCTAGATTTCGTATACCTCATGCAACTGTCTTGTCCACCATGATCCAATCATCGGAATGTATTTGTCTTACTGAGCATACCATATTTTGAACCAAATAATTCAATATAACAATTGCCAAAACCAACACAACCTTTGGATAGACGATTGTATACATATATCCCAGCAATTAATTTTCCCGAAAACGATACATTGATTCTCCTCAACTTAAAGCGTTACAAATGGTTGAAAAAATTTCTTTGCGATGCTTTTAGACCGGAAGAACAGTCGAAAATGTAGGGAAATTGCGCTTATGTTGCGCGATAAATGGACAATACGAAATATTCCGTCAAAACTTGGTTGAGGTATTGGCCGGGCCATTCTTTAGGCGACACAAATATGCCTGTTGGCGCGTAGTGCTCGCTCGGAAAGTTGATTTAATCGTTTGGGAATTGCTTGTGGTGAATTTACCTTGGACTTCTGGTCGTGTACCGAATTCATGATAAAATCATAACTTTTATCTACTTTAAGTAATATAATACCTCGAAAACGCATTAATACTTTTAATTATATTTTTAGCGTTAGATAGCTAATGGTTCAATATTTACATGTATCTTAGAGATTGGTCTTCTAGCAGCGTCCAATTAGTAGTTGTCCCGTTCCAATCTAAGCACACGGTGTAATCATAAATGCGTCGTAAGGTAGATAAATTTCTATTTTGTCTACGTACTAGATTAGCTAGATAATTGCAAATAAATCACTTTATGCAAGGCATGCCCACTATATTCTCCACTCATAAGACGCTGCTAGAAGTCTAATATATCTAATAATAAGAACTTTATTAAACATTATTGAGCCATACTGCAATAAACTACGTTGATCTACGCGGTATTTAATAAACATTTAACAATAATAGTTTCCTAAAACTGGGAAGCGCCTAACGTCTCGATCGTATCATCAAGCCCAGCCGGGTATGCGGCGTTCCCCACAACCATTGCCGTTGTTTATGCTTCGTCCGCCACCGAAAGAAGCCAACGTGAAATAGAAGTTGATCACTGATGTCTATTCGTTAACCACTGTAATTGACTAAACAATGAGGTCCAACCATTGAAAAAGCCAGATAATTTTGTGACTAATACGGACCAGAAAAGTAGTTACCAATTCGAGAGAGCTTAGTACTATGGAGACCGGTAAGAGAGAGGGTGAGATATAATCGTATATCTCCACGAATAAACCTAGAATGAGAAATAGTTGGTAAGCCAGGTTAGAGTGATATAAAATTTGATTAATTAAATGAAGATGGAAAGAATGGTATAAAAGAAGATTAACGTATCTATGCCGTTCCACTCACAAGATATTATGTTTTTGGTCGCCGAGGAAAAATATAATACAGTATTGATACAAGAGTTTAAACGCACCGTAGAAGAATGAAGAAAAACCAGGGTCTGTTCCAAAGGTAGTACTTAGAACCGATGAGAGAAACGCTTCAAGGATCGCTTCAAATGAGTTTTCAGGGGACGTCGGAAAAATCGAACGAGTTAAGCAAGATACTCGATAATTACTATATCGATCTGGAATCAAGGAATAGAATGAAAAGTAGAGAAGAGAAAATACAGTCGCTTAAATTAGGTATTCTGATGTCAATAAAAGAGAAACATCTATAATGGTTTGATGTAAGAGAAAATGTAAGGCTTGGGCATTGAATAAATAGCAGTACAAGACTAATACATACATCTGAATCGACCCAAGAACCCGAGAGTGGTTATCTTACAAAGTTTTAATTTTGCAGAATTTGTATGCCAACTAAGACTACCTCGAAAAGTAAGTTAAATGGTAGAGTGATGGACTGACAAGTTTGAATCAAAAAATAAGTAATTAGACATGGAAAATAGCGGTGTAAAGCAGTTAAGCAAGGATTTGGAAACACAAATATTGTAGATAAAGTCAATTCAGATTAAAAGCCAATTCAGATTAAAATGTAGCTGGGATTAATGGTATTATAATGCGTTTTGACTGCCTTAAATTTAACACTCGTGAGCATTCCACAACATCAAACCAAATAAGTTAGTCAAATATGTTGGTCAAATGAGTTAGCCAAATAGGTTAGTTAAATAAGTTAGTCAAATCAGTTAGTCAAATCAGTTAGTCAAATATGTTAGTCAACCAGGTTAGTCACAGAGGTTAGTAACATAAGTTAGTCAACTCAGTTAGTCAGATAAGTTAGTTAAATAGGTTAGTCAAATGAGTTAGTAAAATGAGCTAGTCAAATAAGTTAGTCAAATAAGTTAGTCAAATCAGTTAAACCAATCAGTTAGTCAAATATTTTAGTCAACCAGGTTAGTCACAGAGGTTAGTAACATAAGTTAGTCAAATCAGTTAGCCAAATTAGTTAGTCAAGTAAGTTAGTCAAATAAGTTAGTCAAATGAGTTAGTAAAATAAGTTAGTCAAATATGTTAGTCAAATAAGTTAGTCAAATAAGTTACTCAAATAATTTAGTCAGATATGTTAGTAAAATAATGAAAGTACAAAATGAAAAAACAAAACAGCTTGGGCAAGTGTGAAAAGTAATACAGTGAGGGCAAAATATTATTTAAATAAACTAAAGCTAGAAATATCATAGATTGGTTCCTGGGAGATCTGAAAAACCATGTCAACGGAGTTATAAAATGAGCACGAGGATAACCAATACCGCGGGTGACATTGCAGATGTAAGACTTGGTTTTGAAGATCTAAAAGATGGTCGACGGAAATCGATATTTAAGCCGAACAAGATAGATTTACAGCAGACTTGTTAGAATTGACAGAGAAGGGAGAGTACGGGAAATATATGCTGGATAGAAATATAGAATTAGATAGTGGCGAAGAATGTAAGAGAAGAAGATCATTCATGAAGGGTATGTCGGGAAAGATGGCGAAAACACCAGCATACAGGGAGGAATAGTTTCCAACAAAGGATAATTTAGGAAATGTTTACTTGTTGTTAAATTATTACTTATTGAGGGCAAATCAAAAGTAGATGACGATAGGCTCATGGATATTTAGATATATTAAGACAAACACTTTCAGATAAAATCCATATTAACGGGAAACCCACTTATATGACCAATACCAAAACAAAAAGTCAGCTTTGGCGTACTTAATCTCTAAGGGGAGGAAAACCTAGCCATTCAACCTAGCCATTCAATGCAGATCGGTCAAGTCGCAATCGCATAATTGACAAAAGCCTTAAAGTTTCGTTTGCACACTGTCAACTTAGACTTGGAACACTCACTGAAACTTAGAGCTGCTATGAGAGCCTTTGAAACTTAGATAAACAACCATCTCCCACGGACCAATACTGGCTTGGATAGATTGTAGGGTGTTGGAATCTAATGACGAAAATATAGAAATGAATGTAGTTTTTACAAATGTTTATTTAGCTAAGAAGTATTTTTGTGAGACGTAGAGGAGAAGGAAGATATTGTGCTAAAATTAAATTGAGAATGTCGAAAGCCAATCTGAGTCGGGAAAATGAGTCTTCGACAATGCCAAGTGTTAGATTTGAGCGTTATTTATGTGCTGGCTTTATTAATGAAAGTCTTCAAGGGGATTAATAAAATCATAAATCGCAGGACGACAATACGTTTAATTATCAATTTAGATGATGATCGTTACAACTAGGATTAAAACTGTTCAAGTAGAATAATCGAGGATAGTTCAAGGAGCGTCACTCTAATGAAACCTTCGCAATAACCTCTGCAATAACCTCGTAACATTAACAAGTAAACACGTACATTTCACTACACGTAACTGTTCACAACTCACAAGTGGCACTTAGGGAAGACTAGGGAAGACTAGGGAAAACATTATTGTTTTAAAGCAGAGACAGTTCATTTACAGATTTGATTATCTATATATTAACAAAGTGATTTCAGTGAATAAGATTCTAACAATTAGGAAAGAAAGAACACCTAAACTGAGTAAAGTTCGGTAACTGGAAATTGCTAAAAAGAGGACTGCGGTTTAGAGTGCGTTTCCAGTAATATTATTATTGTAATAATATTTCATTCTACAAACTGCAGCTCAGATTATTATCGGGCTACATACTATACCAGACAATGAAAAAAGCATTGTTAATTTTATTCGCAACAGATACACCATGATGGTCCTCCGAGAGAAAAACATTTAAAATCAATCCTAGTAAATGTAAGATATCTTGGTCAGATTGTAATTGTTATTATGTGGACTCGGTAGAACTAGTTTTAACCTTAAGTTATAAGCGAGCTTATCACATCTCTAAAAATAAGTGTGAGCAGCACTCGTGAACTTCCAGTCCACTTTTCGTCAGTGAACCAAAGTATCTTATATAAATACATTTTATATGTAGAATAATGTCGAGGAATATCCAAGCTAGATAGAACCTATGTCCATCGTAATTTTATTTAGCTTATCCTTCAAAATAACGTATTCCTTTTATCATACTAAATCGACAACACTCAGACCCGAATAAGGTTAAACTCCATTAGGTACAGCGTATTAAAGAACAACGTGAGTTATGATACTTAATAAACAAAGGTTTCTTAATGCTGTATTGTACTATGAGTGCTGTCATTTTCGTATAATCCGGGAGTACAATTATGGTAAACCATGTGATGCAATTACGCGTAAGGTTATCGAAAACTGTCATAATTATGCACATTAAGTAATCGCCCTAGTTACAAATTTATGAAATCCCAATTAGTTTTCACGCCAATTGTGTCGACCGGTAAACAGCGGAGTTACGCCTAACCTGCATTGATCACATCATTGCGACTCTTGCGACTGAGCTGCCCAGACAAGTCTCGGGACTTGTTTCTACTTTTCTTACTTCAATTTTCTCCGTCATATCAATGCTTGTATTACCAGGGGTTTCTGATCCCTACTGTATCAACAGGCCATGAATTACCACTATCATTCAGTTCCGGGGACTTAGTCATGTGCCACTCACTGTATCGACAACCCTTCGATCGATACAGCCTGAACGCTGCGCAAAGCCGCTCTCGCTTCCCAATTCTCCAGTCATCATATTGAGTAGCCCTAGACTGTTGACCTTTTCTAATTAACCCGAGCTGTTCATTCGGTACTTTAAATGTCTTCGTGGCTAATCTACCGCCTGAGGACTCCATTTGATATGGTGTGTACCCGATAAATCCCGAAAACTAGTGCCTCCCACGAGCCTCGAACTCGCGACTTTCCAATGTCTATTTGGACGTTCTTCCGACTGAGTTAGGAAGACACGCCTATGAGTCTTCCCAGCCCAGCTAAACTCGGGATTAATTACACATGGTACTTTTTAAACTTAGATAGAAAAACGTTAAGCCTAGAATTCCCGCCTAGAATTTAATTGCGCATATTTAAGGGTACCGAACGACCAAAAAATTTGACCGAAAATCTAACAATTAGAAATTTTTCGTTGTCACATTTGTCGAATTTCACAAACAAAATAGGCGTTCTATGACCAGGTGTTCTCTCGTAAACTTGCGGTTATCGATTGTCTATTATTTCGGGAGATTTGTGTTTTCGTTGCTTAGTTCTTCTACTTATCAATTGCACAGTCAAAAGGAACCACAAGGGTGCCTGGGAGATCGAAATTACGTGTAACATAATAATTCAACCAAATAATAGTTCCATCACATAAAGTTGAGATCTTCCACAAAATAAAAATCATTGAATCAACTTTTAATTAAGAACTGCGAATCTTTAGAAAATAATATTTTAGAAGTCATACGCCGAAAACGGCCATTTCCGGTTTGACCAATCACTTTTGACAGCACATCCGGTTAATATTCTAAAACTAAACGCAGAATGGTGATTTATCAATAGCTTGTCGTATTTTGAAAAATTGTCGCCATGAAGTATGACTATTTCTACGATTAAATGAAAACGTTTTTTATAACATTACGGAATGTTCAACAAAATAAGAAATTCGATTATGCCACATAGCTATTGCTGAAAATTATCTCATTAATTCTCAATCTTCCAGATAACCAAATACAGTGATGTTAGTGAAATTGGCGTCCGTCCAATTCGTTTATGACCCTGCACCATTAGTTACCATTCGTACGTTGACGCGCTATTGATTAGAGATCAATGAAATGACCTTTGTTCCGTACGCCT
>SCLF01071436.1:0-11508 GCA_004367975.1 Mesochordaeus erythrocephalus
GAAACCAGATTCGGAACCGCAAGAACAAACTCTATCAGACTAGCCAAGTCTCATATACGTGTAGTCAACTGCTTTTAGGGAGGATATATGTGTACCATGGGTAAAATTGGAAGTCTTAGATTTTGGTCTCGAGCTGCATTGGTTAACATTTCATTAAAAACTATTCATGGAAAAAAATCTACGACTACTAATTTTACCCACGGTATCGCAGTTATAACAGTAGTTTTCCCAGCATTTTTTCAGCACTTTTCCAGCAGTTGTCCTCGATTACCGACAGATGAGAGTCACAACGGTCTTCCTTACTTTGATGCATAAGTCTCAAGTATATTCATAGATGCCATTGGCATTGTGTCAGTAGACCCATTCACACACACTCACCCCAGAGTGGTCGTAAAAATTACACATTTCCATGCTGTGGAGACGACTAGTGTCGCCAATAGTTTTTTCAGTGTCTGTCACAATATTTGCAGAAAACTAAAAGCAGCCGTATCGCACCATATACTTGGCAACCACGATTAAGTAACAGAGCTCACTCAGTCGTGACATTAGAATATAAAGCAGCCAATAATAGAGAATCAATAAACATATCAGACGCACACGGCACTCGCCAAAGAGAAGAAGGCGAAAGAGAGAGAGAGAGCGAGTTTGTCAAGCGTGGGTGAAGAGTGACAAAAAGAGACTTATTCCAAAATTAGATAAAAAAAAAAGAATATCTATTCTCTGCGATACAAGAATGCTGCTTGTAAAGAAGTCATCACAGCTGGAATCGGTGAGTTGTTCAAAGGGTTTGGGCGAGTGGAACGGTTTCAAATTTTCAATAAAGTTTTCTTTATTAACTCCTTCGCATATGGTGAGGCATAGAGTGTTATCAGTTTTTATGTCTGTAACGGAGAACTCTCTAATCGGCTGAATGATTTGAGTCCGTCACATATGACTATTCTTATTATTTTCACAAGTACGGATAACAAAACATTAAACAAAGTATTATCGCAACAATTCATTATTGAATGGTGAATCTGGAGCCATTTTTGTCATTATTTTTCGGTAGATTCAGTATTCATACGGCTCAATGACGAGGACCTTAAGTTATTTCTCCTTTAGTAAACGTTATTTAGTTGTCGGTTTAGAAACCTATAAATTATTGTACATTCATTTAGTAGTAATTTCATATTGTAGTGAGGAAAATGCCGCCTTATTCATCCAAGTTCCGTAATTCACGTCGTAATGTAGTCTTAATATGAAATCCTGATATTTAGTTTTTTCTCGGATTAGTACAGAAACGATAAATGTACCCTAGTAAAGATCGTAAAGAGCCAATCTTAGGTGAAGCAATTATTATATCCAATTTGACACTATTCGCCGTGGAACAATACTTTGCGGACTTCCTTTTTGTTATCAATGCGCGTGAATAATAATAATTTAGTGGGACATAATTCTCGCATCGCCGCCTTTTTCAGGTAAGGGGGGGGGGGTGAGGATGTCGACTCCATGTCCAACTTTATCCCGCGGAATTATAATCTATTCAAGCGTTTGAAGGCTGTCTCAAAAACGCCTGATTATCGAACCGAACTTCACTTTGAATCGATAAAAAAAACTTTCCGTTGAACTAAACGACTAACCTTGATAATATCATACAGGAGGCACATGTCGTATCATTCACATGATGTTTTCTGGGCACAAAATCAATAATCTTTAACCAGGGATGCAGTACAAACTGGCTAATTTAGCTCCATTCTTCGGGTGCAACGGTCATATTTACCATCAAGCTTTAGAGGCTAAATAGTCAAGTGACTTATGGGGTCACACGATCACCTGTGACATTCATAGGACAAAGTTTTCGTCTCAAAAAGCGGGACATTTTTTCAAACGTGGGATACAAAATAGACACCCAAAAGTTTGGAAAAAAAATTCTCAAAAATCTCCCATCTTTTTGAATTATGCATCCCGAAAAGGGTTAAATTTTTAAAACCCCAAAATTTTTGCAATCCCATTTTCATTCCCATGTTCGCCACTACGGCAAAAATAGCCTAATAAATGGGATATCTGGTCACCCTATCGACAAAACCTATCGACAAACCACCATACGAAGTCTGAATTTATAAAGTAATATAGATATCTGATATAAAATTCAATATTAATTCGGGAACGATCGATATTACATACTGCGCAATCTTTAAAGTTTTTCACTTTTTTACTTTTTATGCACTTCCTTAGGAGTATGCAAATAATGTCACCAAATTAAACCGTTTACCTGTATACCGTGGTGTCTTAAAAATTGGCAGTCGTATATTAATGTGTTTTAATCAAGGGTTTACCACTAGAAAGCTAAACGTTCACTTTTCTAATGGTAAATATTTAATTAAAAACTATTTATGTATTTTCCGGTGAGATGGTTTTGAAAAAATATACGACCGCCAATTTTTAAGACTATGATTTATAGTTTCGCACAACACTTTAGCAAGCTCAATAAGTGTCCTGTGATTATTCATATTAGCCTGATTCAATATTTTCGGAAGATTTATATTACCCACCGTCGGTGTATATTACCCCCATCGGTTCCTATATATATACTATTTGTAATGACGATGCTGGTTTTGATTATTGTCGATTTTGACCACTTTTGTAAGCCTAAGTTTAGCCTAAATATGAAGCGTTTAAATGCCTAAATTTAGGCTTACAAAAGTGGTCAAAATCGACAATAATCAAAACCAGCATCGTCATTACAAATAGGAGTCTCATTTAACCACCGTTGATCTGGCAAAGTCAAAAGAACGTCGTTATCGGAATGTACGTCAATAGACAAATGTACGTCATTGACTTTTTACAACAATAACTCAAAAGGTCTTTACTATGTTAATTAGAAAATATTCCATTTGAACTAAATTACGCCGTATATGTACAAAAAGCTCAGTTAATATTATGCCTCAAGTTAATTATAGGTTACCTTTAATTTCACTGGATGTGAAAGTCCTGTAGTACCTAAAATTTCAATTCGAATGTGAATTTTATATCCTATTTTTCAAAGCTGTATATAGCTTGGGCGTTGGTTCGTTCCAAGAGTTTCAAACAAATTCATCCCAGGATAGCCTGTTCGAAGAGGTGGCCATATAAATATACATATATATTCAATTGTAGATAATCATTAGGAATAATTTAGACTGTTTACTTGTTAAGCTAGGTGTTTGGTGTTTTAAAGTTTTAATCATAACTGTAAGCTATAATTCATAATGAACATCATATTCATCATTTAGTTTTAACGAGCGCAGATTTACAATAAGCAATAAGGTCTTAAGTATATTTGAATTGTGTTTTATCTCGCGTTGACTTTAATGACAAACATTTATATCGTCACCTTGAGTTAACTTAAATGTTTCATAAAACATGGCCATATTTCAGTTCGATATTTCTAGTTATTTGCTTGGGATGAATTGGTTTTAAATTCGTGGAACGAACCAACGCCCAAACTATATACAGCTTTGAAAAATAGGATAAATAAGCCATCTATTATATAAACCAAGCTATGGGGGAATCAATATAGTCTCTTCTGTAATCCCTGATGAAATCGCAATTGTGATCCTAAACCCAATTAGACATTGTCAATAACCAGTTTATCGAGCGATAATACTTTACAGTTAATAGATTTTTCGTTATCAGCGCGCGTGAACTTGAGCTGTACTATGATTAGGTAATAAAAAAAACAAGAAACTTTATTTGCGACAAAATGGAAATTTTTTGACTTTCACCCTTTGAGGAAAGGGGCTTGTGGCCGGTACTTTCAATCACGTAAATTACGTACATTTATGTAGATTTACTCGTGATGTCCTCGTCCAACAGGTAAATACACAATAGAGCAAACAAAGTCTGGGATTTTTATTTGGCTAGGGTTAATTAATCCAACGTTACTTTGACGTTTTACAGGAACGCTAACGTCACTCTGAGCCTATTATTCGCCTTTACCACACTACAGATGGTGATGTATACGGTTACTTTCAATTAGTTATTTGGCTCTGTGTGGTCACGGTGTGGTCACAGTTTGAATCCAAATACCCATGACTCGTTTGCTACTAGCCGACCCTATACCCATAATCCTATCTAACTGCCTTTTTGTTGACTACGAAAAGTTTCAATAATTTCAAAAACATCACAAATACCAAAAAATGTGTTTTGAACTTTTAAAATTTTTTTGAAGTTTTTGAAATTATTGAAACTTTTCGTAGCCAACAAAGGCGATTATGGATATAATAATAAGCTATATTGCTTCGGTTGAAATAACCAGCTTAAAATGTAGACTTGACTAAAAGTTCGCAAACATGGAAGATGTTAGAAGATAATATCTGACGATATATAAGTCTAGTTGACTTGGCAGAGCCGCCGTGATTAAAAGACACGATTGATGGAGAAGGACGTGAAGATACCGTATGGTCTGTTTGGAGGAGAAATAAGAAATATCGAATAGCTCCCGTTTCGAATATTCGAATAATAAAATATATTTAAAATACAATAAAATATATTAAAATATAATAAAATATAATTAAAATGTAATAAAATATAATTAAAGTATAATACAATTTTATTATACATCAAATGTTTAAACAAATGTGTGTAGTCTACGCAATTATTTGGGGAGTCCCATTCTGTCTGAAATTTATTATTTACTGGGGAAAACAGACAGAGAAAAGAATTGACGATAAAATAAATGCGACAGTTAGTTGAACTACGAAAGTGGTAGGCGAATTGAAATTCGCAATATCCCAAATTCATACAGACCGGCCATAAACATTTCAACAATATTATATTTCGTTTTTGTCAGCCTTAGTGAGGGATTTCAAGAAGTCTGATCTCCAAACTAAATATATCAGTGGAAATCCTGAAGACTCAGCTCACTCATGACACAAATTTTATTGACAAATATTCAATACATTTCAAGTGTAATGAAAACGAGTTGGAGGTGTACACGAAAAACACTCTTTGAATATTTGTCAATAAAATTTGTGTCATGAGTTAGCTGAGTCTTCAGGATTTCCACTGATATATTTAGTAAGGAGATCAGACTTCTTGAAATCCCTCACTAAGGCTGACAAAAACGAAATAGACTATTGTTGAAATGTTTATGGCAATTAATATAGATTGAAAATTGGCTTACTGGTTGAGGATGTCCCCTATTGGAGTGTTTCCAGAAACGATTTTCGTGACTGTCTAGTATTGTTTAAGTTAGTACTAGGGGTCAATGGGTATCAATATTCTGTCAATATATCTAAACTGTCTGTGATATATCGATTGAGGAAATATCGACAAAACTATTTGAAACTTTGGACCCAGCATTCCTTAAGCTAATACCGCAAAGCAAAATAGGTATGCTTATCTTGAAGTGAAACTTTTTCGGTCAGCAATATATCCCAAAGACACACAGATATCCTTTTAGCGGCACGGTTGATTGCTGCTTTGAGGCAGACAGGAAGGGTCACCAAACAGCTAAGCACACACTGCGCTTTCTTCCGTACAACTGGATGCGCTATTGAAAATGAATGCCAAAACCGGATATAGATATTTATGTTTTACGGGTTTTCAAATCCGTTAGAAAAATCACCGGAAGATAAGCAATATCCAAAAATCCATTTTCCATTTCCTGAAAATTATACATAAACATTCTAGTCAAATTAATTACATCTGCGGTGACCAGATGGGTTTGGTCCAAATGCGGTCACAATTTCTCGAATGCGGGACACATTTAAGCCTGAAAAGGGTGCTTCTAACTGTATATAAATTGTCTCAAATTAGGGGTGAGCAACTTTGTTTGGCTGACAATGTACCGATTCCTGAGCGTGGGGTAGGAAAATAAATTTAACTCGCACGCTGAAATCTCTGCCGATCGGCACAGATTTTCCCTAATCGGACCATAATTTCTGTTAAAGTGGTGCTACGCCGAATTTGCTATCCGGGACCCCCATAAACCCCGTCCCGTTTTTTCTTTACGTACTTTCAGGCCGGACGCGGCACCGGAAGTGGAGGCTAAAAACCGAATATTTTAGGATAACTTTCGACCACGAATGTTGACCGGAAGTGCGGAAATTTAAGCGTATATAATGTTACGTTAGGGAAACTCGGCACCAAATCAACCCCAAATTTTCGTAGGCGGGATACCCCACGTTTGGTAAAGTGGTAGAGGGAGATGAGCAGAATAATATGAGGTATAAAAGTACAAATTCTGATAAAGGGGTAGATTGTTATACGGAATAATAGTAAATTGCGTATGCTTCTATTGCAAATAAGCCTATAAGTGGATATAATTCCGTAGTAAGTTTACCCCATAAGGTCAAGAATGACCAAATATGTCCGAAAACAGCTTAACTGTTAGTAACTGTATCGGCACATTCACGAGAATGTGCCGATCTGCACAGATTGCAGCGTATCGTTAGATCCATTCCTACAGCGTGCGAGTTAAAAAAGAGAATCCTTTGCCGAAAATTGTCTAAAATCTATATACTCCAGATTCTAATCATTCTCACTAATAACAACGGTTAAACCTCCGGTCTAAAAATAGTCGCAAATAATAGGTTCCAACCTGTCTGCTGGTTGTGATTATTGTCGCTGTTGAGCACAAAGTGGAGGTTGGACAAGAATGGGACCGATATATAGCCTTTGGAAGACGACCGCCAACTAAGTGGTCTACGATATAAAAGGTTTGTACCTATCTTGGGCACATTATATTACATATTTAAATGATTTAACACAATATCTGAATTTCATTAAAATCAAAGTTTTTGGAGTAAAACTACTATTGTGGCAAGGTCCAAGGACATTTGATTTAAGATTTGATTTTAATGAAATTCAGATATTGTGTTAAAGCTTTTAAATATGTAATATAATGTGCCCAAGATAGGTACAAACCTTTTATATCGCAGGGCACTTAGTTGTCGGTCGTCTTCCAAGGGCTATATATCGCTCCCATTCTTGTCCAACCTCCACTTTGTGCTCAACAGCGACGGTCAATATTACTTAGCGATTATTGACGATTATTTTCGATTATTTTTTTGCAAGAGGGTTAATTAAGTAAATTAGGGCTTAATGGTGCAGATTGTCTAATAAATGTGTCACATCTCCGACAATTTTGTCGACCTGGAGGTTAAACTTCAGCTTTAACCATTCCACCGGTTTCCCCTACCTATTAACCCGTACTGATCATAACTTTTCAGCAAACAAAACGCAGCTTTCGATATTTGCCATTCCACTCGCGCGATTACCGACTTTATGTGTCCGGCGTAAGATGGAGGAAACGACGGTGGACCATGATTGTTATCCTTGTTGTACTTCTACAATTAGGTCTGATTTACTACTTGATGACGAAGACTAGATTATTGAACGAAGTCGAAAAATCACTGAATGATCCAAATTATGAATTTTCAATGGGCACAATGTTCAATTCAGCCTGATACTTCCTTTTATTATTCCAGACTATTCCAGTCTAAAGCCCAAATTTTATATGGATTAGTCGAGAGTTACGATAAACCGCTATGTTTATCCTATTGTAAATACACAATGGCGAATCGCCCCGGGCAAATTAGTCCGGATTTATAATCAAAGCTCTGACGTCACACGTGGAATGACTTTTTGACGTTCAATCCGACTTTGAATTCAAATTGCGCCAACACTAGCATAACAAGACTTTTCTCATGACTCGTTATTGACCTCACCCGCTGGGCGATTTCATCATCTCGTGATAAGATATAAATATAACCCTATGATACGTGAAACGTGTCATTATTTTTCGAACGAATATTTTTCACCACGGGTTCTGTCAAAAAATTGACAGTTATTTTACAAAGTTAAAAAAACATGTAGTCATGCTTTCAAAATGTTTTCCAAAATGTTTTTTAAAATATTTTTTGAACTGTTTTTCAAAATGTTTTTTAAAATGTTTTTGAAATTATTTACTCGCCCTCATTTACCTCGAACCAGGTACAATTGGTTTAGACTGCACATCCGCTAAACAACTATTCATTTACAAAGTTGACGAAATTGTCATTTTCGCTTTAAGAAATGTCGGAAACATTGCATGCCTCATTCAATATGTGGAGCCTATTAGACCCCTACGGAGTTACAGTCCAGTCCATGAACATAGAAAAAGTTTTAATTCTCAATTCAAATGGGAAAATTCATTTTTGATGTCGCTTATGATTTTGTGTGTGTCGATTACGATTTTTTTTATCACGATTACGATTTTATTTTTATTTTAGCTACCGTTTTTTTTTCAATTATTTCCGCACAAATTGTAGTGCGGATTTATAATTAATCAGCAGCACGTGTGAGCTTAAAGTTACTTTCCCTAAAACCCATGTCGCGTGTGATTTATAGTTCACACGCGCAACTGAAAACGATATTATTTACATAAGAATTCATTCGGACGCTCCGGTTCTTCAAAAAAATCTCCGCTTCACAATTTCCTAAAACCTCATTTTAACCAGCGCAAAGGACCCAGATAATTTGGTTCGATCGACATATTCGCCATTGTATTTCCACATGGTTCATTACTAATAGGATAAACTTGTACAGTAAAAAGTTTACTGACGTCATTCGGTGACATGACCTGGCTAACATCTTAGCAGCAGTATTTTTTCTATTAAGATCTGTGTAATTTTCTATTTCCACTCGTTTCGCTGTCCTTATAATTGTCTAAAAATTGACCTTCTTCCTTCCTTTTCCTCCCCCAATGGATACTCCATGGTGCCATAGTGTTCTATTTCTGTATAAAATAAATTGTGAAACATGCTCAATGTAAACGCGTCATACCTATTCAAGGGTGGAAGCTAATTCATCACGGCGGATAAATATGTAAGCAGATAGAACCTGCCTGGGGGTCTAGATTGTGGCGTTGGAGCGAGGATGACCCCGACTGGTGTTCTTCAATTGAGGAAACATTGAAAAGTATGAATATTTTGGCAGAGAATGATGTAAAACTTCATATTGAGTTGATACTAGAGGAACGACTCGAATATTTAACGCCACAGGAATGCGTACAAGGCTTCACTGTCACCGAACTGATACGAAAGATGCAGCCCTGGTACTCGTTTGACCTAACGGACGAGACGACATACTCCAGTATATCGGATTTTGTTGACATTTACTTGAGAACATTTTGCTATACGGAGCCATCGATTACAGCGTCTGAGACTTCTTCAAATGTTTCATCCCTTGGTGAAATGCTGGTGGAGGTTGACGAACCACCCTCATATGAAGAAATTACAGGATTTTCTGAAGTAACAGAGTCAGCCATCGATAACGTGTGAACACTGTTTTATAAAACAAAAAGAAATAATTAAATTATATCTGTCACCTATGTATCAAAACTGTCCCCCCCCCTCCTACGGGGTCTATGGTGCAACTGATCGGTTAACGAGACTTAGTGGGTCTAATAGAGTTTTTCGGTGCGGTTCCAAATCTGTCCAAAATTATACGGCGTCGTACAGTTAACCCCCTCTAAAGACTAAACGTTAGTCGAATATAGTTGATTTGACCGTCTCCTGAATCATAATAAAATCAAAAATGGAAAATTCGTGGTTCTGTCACTTTTTAAAAATTCGTACCTTTTTTGGCCTATAACTGGGTCACGTGTTAAGCATTCGGGGTCGGTACTTTGAGAAGAATTGAAGCTTGAGTCATAACGCGTCGAATACGGCCACTCCCACATACTGCACGAAACACATTTTTGACTTAACCCTCCCTCCCCACATAACGGGTCTATGGGAAAATCTATCAAATACCCTTAAAATTTGATATATTATAGGTTTTGGCTTCACGATTAAAGTTTTACATTACCAAAAGTGCGCACAATTGATGTTTCTCAGGTTCTGGTAATTTAAAATTTCATAATGGGGGTTTTGGGGGTTAACTGTACAAAGTCGTGTAATTTTGGACATTCTGAAAACAGATTCTGAACCACAAGTAAAGACTTTATTAGTCTCGTTAACCGATCAGTTGCGCCATAGACTCCCTAGGGGCAGTTTTGATATATGTGTGTCAGGCACCATTTTGGTTACTTTTGGCCACGGACCCCGTTTTTAGCGTTTTTAAGGCCTTAGATGTGGTTGAATGTTTGATTGACTCCAACTAAACCCACCCCCTAAATTGGACGTGGGATGTTTTGGAACCATTTTTAGACCAAAAGTGACAGCTGAAAACCGGAATTTGATTACTTTGAATCGCGAATCACACCAAATTGTTGCCCGAGACGACCTCTAGTGAAAACGTATCTTCAAAAAATATAGGTAGCTATATGTGCCTAGGAAATCACACTTTAAACGTTGAGAATTATATTGCGCTTATTTTAGTGTACCACGGACCAGAAACTCTGACCGAAAATGAACCTAAAAATTAAAAATTCGAAATTTTCCGTCGAAAAATAGGCCGAATATTGACACGGATCATAGTATAGAGAACAAAGAAAATAGGCATTATCTGGGTATGTATTCTCCCGCAAACTTGATTTTGTCGGTTGTCAATTATTTCAGAAGATTTGTGTTCTCGTTGCTTAGTTCTTCTAGTTCTTAATTGTACGTGCAAAATACCGTATATTTCTCTAACGTTTAAAAGAAGATGCAAATAATTCTTTGGTCCTATCCACTTCTCAATTACATCAACTTTGCAACCATAATCAGAACGGAAATCGTACCGAAAGTAGATAAAATTGTGTAATTTTGTTCAAATATGTTAAAAATTCACTAGTATTGTCTACAAGGTACTGTAAATGCAAGTTGCCTTACCACGCAAGCATTCTGAACTTTACAAGGAGCTTGATTTTGTATAAAATCTAATGAAAACTGTATTATTTGAACGCATATTCACCCTTGGCATTTTTGAAAACAAAACATATATTCAAATTTTGAAGATTGAAATAATTGGATTAATCATCGTGCCGAAAAGGAACCAAAAATGGTTGCTGAGACGTACTTAAAAAAATGGTGCCTGAGGTGCCCAGGCTTTTTCTTTCCCTAACAAGGCACAGTAAATTTAGTACTCCATAGAAAACTAATTAAAAGTCTATATTACTCAGTAAGGCTTTTGTGCAACTAAAGTCACTTTAAACCCTAATATTTTGTGTGTCAGATTCTAATAACGACCGTTACGATTTGAAACTAAAAAATATAACGATACGTTTCGATAGGATTACCAACACCCAATAGAAGTTAGAATAGAGCCAGAAAACAGATACAGTAGGGCGGGACAATTTGGCACTGGGAGAAGGTCAATGATTGGGGTAGAGCGCTCGAAGACTCGATAAATGAGAATTGTGAAAGACGGGATTTTAATTGACTCTTAGTGGTCCTCCAAGTGAAATTTTCTCCGCACGCTGTAATATTACATGAACACTACACTGATCGATTGAATTATGGTGGCGTTAACTCTTGTGCTACTTTCATGGAATATAAGCCCTGTGCTACTTTTTGAGTTTTTAAAACTCATGGTTAACCACTAATTATATTTCATCTCTAGACTTCCTTTTTATTTGTTTCG